>JAHXMU010000232.1:2630070-2645127 GCA_019455685.1 Philornis downsi
AAAATATATTTGTATTTTTAAAAAGTAGAAGCATGGGAATTTTTAAGACTTAAAAATAATGTTGTCCAAATGGCTTCCCTCGGCTGCTTGACACTCTTAGAACCGAAGTCGCAAATTTTGGAAAACTCGTTGAAAAGTTGTTCTCGGTATTTTGTTACTTTCCCGAATAATGTTCCTCTTCAACTGCTCTAAATTGGTCGGATTATTCTCGTAGACTACCGATTTGAGGTAGCCCCATAGAAAATAATCGCATGGAGAGAGATCGGGGCTACGTGGGGCCATTCAATATCCCCCTTCTCGAAATGAGTTTTCCAGGAAAAACATTTTTCAGCAGCTCTATGGATACCCTAGCCGTATGACATGTGGTCCCATCCTGTTGAAACCACATCCTCGAGGTATTGCCTTGAAGTTCTTGCAAAGCTGGCACCAAAAAGTCTGCGAGCATGTTGCAATAATTGTTCGCTCTAACCGTCGTGAACTGAAACACGAACACGCTCCACAATGTCGGCTGATCTGGCAGAAACTGGGCGACCACGAACCGTAATTGGTACTGTTGAGCCGGTTGTTTCGAACATTCTGATCCATTTTCGTATCACATTGGCGCTTGGAACTTCACTTAAATCGTGTAAACTGTGTTCATGCCGATACAAACGTCGTGCAGTAATCACTGATTTACTGTTTTCGTAATACGCTCGGACACAAAATGCACGCTGCACTCCCGTGTACGGCTCCATGGCGACTAAATTTCCAGGAAGCGGCGCAGCGAACAACATATCTCCCCGCCACCCCGCGCCGCGCGTTAACGAGAAATTGAATATTTAAACCGCCAGCACCCTTAGGGCCCACCCTGTATTAGCTTTCAAAATAGAATGCTGTTTTCATACATAGAATAGATCTGATTTTAAAAATAGTACCTAAAAATGAGACTGAGACAACCGATATAAGTTGCTGCTTTGAACGCTGTTGAGATTACAAAACAGTTAAAGGGGAAAGAGTTTAATGGATATCATGAAATGCATAGAGCTTTATGTATTAGCACCCTGCACGAACAGATTTTTCTGCTTATGAGTGTTTCTGGAATTTATCTTAGATCAATATAACTGTTTGAAAGATATGATGCTAAAAAGATATGGATTAAATGGGTCATTTGTATAATAACTACCAGAAGGGGTGTGGTTACTTGTACGATTTGTTTTGCAAATTCGAAGGAGAATTAAATATCTATATAATAAACAAAAAATACGCTATTGCAGTCTACTACTTAATATTATAGAGGAAAAAGGATTTTCAAAGAATCAGTCAATATGCATTTCATTTTCTTTCAGAAAAATTAGTTCACTAAAACCTTGACGGAAGATTTGAATTTAATGGAACATGGCTTAAAGCAGTTGTTTGTATTGGAGGTACCAGAAGGGTTTAGGCAAATCCGTCAAATTTTAACAAGCGTTGTGGAACAAAGCTATGGACATACATAATGTATGAGTTTATACATTCTACGAATAAAGGACTACAGAGATTATAGTTTGGAGAATCGCTTAATTTGTATGGGAGAGGTGGGTCAATATATCCCATTTTTCTTGGGCCAACCATCATTCGGTTGTGCCAACTTTCACTATTTAGCGTACCTAACTCCATCCAAGAATGAACAGAACGACTTAAGCTTGGATTCGCTTTAACCAAAATATCTAGCTTTATTTAATTAAAAATAATATTGAACAGATGAATGCAAGTCTGAACGGGTGCTCTGCTGACGTGAAACTGTACCGTCTTGTTTTTAAAGCCACGTCTGTTGTTAGCAAATCGTCTTCAACGCCAAAACCAGTACATGTTGGTCCGTTACATTCTGATGATCATTATCACTGCTTGATGATGAAGTTATTGTATTCGATTACCAAACGGGTAACCGCTACAACTATGTTCTAAAAGGTGGCGCATAAGTAACATTAACGGCGACTATATTGAATGCGTTCTTGTGCATCATTTAGTGTTAACTCGTGAACTAATTCAATCTTATACGGGACACGATCTAACATATGTAAAATTCTTTGCCAAGACCACATAGACATCTCTAACTGCTCATAACGTTGCCTGGTGGAAGTTTCGGAGTTTTCCTCATTACTTGCTTGCACTCGAGCAATGGTCACTTCATTTCGATCTACACGAGGTCCTCCATCACGCGGAAGATCACAGACAGCCCCTTGTTGCCCAAAACGCTGAACCAATCGGTAAATTGTTGGAGCGCTAAAAGCATTTCGAACACGAAAGAAATTTCGATATGTAGTATGTGAGTGTAATTTCTCTAAGTGTACATTCTAGAAAGATCATCATAACCGCTCCCAGAACATTCAAGTATGATATATGTAATCTCTTTCCCTCTTTATATGTGGGTGGTACTTTTCTAGAATCACGTTTACGACAATAAGTTATGTTTGTTCCTCTCACTCCTATTATATAGTTTATTCTTATCTCCTTTTCACCTGTTATGTAAATAAAAACATTCTAGAATTAAGTCTATGATATACAACACTATTCTGTAAATATGTTTGTCTTTGTTGCACCCATTATGTAAATATGTGTTCTCTCTGAAATATTGTAGCATTTTCAAGAATAAGTAATTTTAGTATAAATAGAGCACCTTTGTACGTTTTTGGGGAATTAATAAAGTTGACGTTGATGTGGAAATACGATCCACGATACCAAAGATATGATCTGAATAATCGAATGCTGACTTTCAAAGTAAGTGCTGGGCCTCACCATCATAAATTTCCCAAGTATTATTTAGTTAATTCTGTAAAGAGACGAAAAAGAGACAAACAAAAACTGTATTCATTGACAAAACCTTAACGCTACTTATGCGCCACCCTATATAAAGAGTTATGACCAGAGAGACAGAAATCGCTTAGTTGACTTTAAAAGTCATAGAACACATGTGATCAAAGAATACTTGGAACTTTAAGTTCTTTGTTCTTGGTGGTACATTTTTATCGCATCGTATCATACTTGTATGTATTCTTTTCTTCGGGTAAATGCACAATATTGCTGTAAAACCACTGTGCGCGCACTTAGTCGCTAATATTCAAATGACTTTTATGGGCATAAAGGGTATCGTTAGCTCTTCCATAAGAGATTTGATGTCATTAAAAAAACTTGTTATGAAACATGACTTGAAGCTGGAGCAAAAACTGAAAAAACTTCGAGCAACAACCAAAAAATCTTAATACACATAACACCACCCCCTTTTTGGTGAACTTGTGGCACTCGAATGTACTACATGCCTACATTCACTTTTTTTCTTGTATGTGTGAACGTGTGGGGACGTCTGTAATCGTATGTGAAACAAGTGCTCATACTTGTACCTCCATACGCATATTTTTTATGACCTTACTTGTGCCAGCAGTACCAGTGTGAATGTAGTGAAGGAACGAATATGAATGGGTTATCACACAGGGTTTAATGGTTAAAATTTGCTAATTACATTTACCCGAATATGTTGATTATGTTAAACATGTTAATTCTTAATGTTCCACCTCAAGTCAAACTGCCTGTCCTGAAGCGAACAAAAAACAAAAAAAAAAAAAATAAAAAATAAAACAAATAAAAAGGCCGTCATAATGAAAAGCTGCAAAAAGAATTGAGTTGAGAATGAGAAAAAAGGATTTAAATTATTGTAATTAAAAATGAAACACAAAAAAGAGAAACATATTCTTAATGGCATACTTTGGTAATGTGAAAACTCGTATTGTCCTGGCATGAATGTTTTGGGGTAGTGGGCACAAAATGTTCTTCTCTCAGATATTTAAGAAATGTCTTAACTGCTTACTTGTAATGAAAGCAAATCATTGAATGTAGTCGAATTAGTTTATAACTCACGGTAACAATTACTTTCTTAATTATTCAGTCTGCTGATATTTTATATAACTTACAGGCTGCTATACCAAAGACATTTTTATTAACACTTATTAATTAGAGTCAGTAAGCTTAAATTAAGTTTATTTTCTTTGCACAACAACAAGCACATTGCAAACATTTGGTTCTTTATTCCCATAGCTTGTTCGATGAAAATTTTTAAGAATCAAATAATAAGTTCCATACCCAATCTTGGTGCAGCAGAATATCATTTAACTAAATTAGTCAATCCGGACAGTCGTGGCCTCGCCTAGATCTGAAGCGTTCAAACACTGCTGCTGTCGCTATCAAGAGCCGACGTTTCATTACTTGTCTCCATCATGACGGGACACTATTTAATTGGCAGACATGTAGCGAGACTGAAGGTTGCGGCTAGTGGCTTCTGCTGGAGTTGAGGCGATGAAGAGGGGGAGGAGTCCATAGAACACCTTCTCTGTTTGTGCGAACAGGCGGGGATCGACACTGGGCCCTTATTTCTTTAGGAACCTAAAAGATCTGGACGATATAGATATTGTCCAATTTAAGAGCTTCCTGAGACGCTCAGGATGGTTTAACTGGGGAAACTAGGGACGTCCTCCTATCTAGTTTCCGTGGTATCACAATGGACTATACAGTTAAAGTGAGTCTGTCTGACCTATAATGTAGTATCAACCATTCCACGTACCTGAGGTCTCCGCATCTGCAGGCATGTAAAAATTCCAGTTTATACTCTTTCACAGCAGGGCGACCAATCTCCTGAAGTGTGATTTTTAAATCACAATTTTGTAGCAAATCAGTTACACAGTTTCCATCGGTGAGTTTAATTAGAAGCGTGGAGCAGAAGGGGGCTGGTAAAAGACCGTAGGTGGAGATCGACACTGGGCTCTTACTTCTTCAGGGACCTGGATATCTGGGCGATTTAGATATTATCTGATGGTTTAATAATGGTGGATGGTTTAACTGGAGAAACTAGGGACATCCATATCTCCTATTTTCGTCCTATCACAATGGAATATATAGTCTGAGTGAATTTGTCTACTCAGACTACCACGCTGACCTAATCTAACCTATATTAAACAATTCCGCAAAATTCATGTCATTCTTCAAAATATTTTTAGTAAGAATTATTAAGGAACAAGTTTTGCCATTACTTACAACAGTTTACTCTAATTTACATACAATCCAGTTCATTTCTTTAAAGCAATTTGCTTTAATGTGGTGTAAGACTTGATCTTTTCCGACGAAACTGTTTTCTCAAATATTAATGATCTTTATCATCTGTAAAACAATTCCAAGCGGACAATAATGGGATAGTCAAAGAAAGCAGTCAACATTACCTAGACTTTTGATTGACTTGGTTGGTTGGTTGTAATTTATCCGATTTCGCCTCAGTTGAAAAATGCCGTTCCGAAGCTCGTTGACCGATTTGCATGGCAAACTGCTATTCTTATGTCTCATCGCTGGTTTAATGTGTTTTATAAATGTGTGATAGAATTTGACTCGTTTCTGCGTCAGCGCAATTGAATTTTTGAACAAAATTCAGATTTTTCGTAATTAGTCGAGCGACGAGTTTCATATCCAAACAATTATGTAAAATAGTATGAATTGATTCGTGAGACATAGAAAGTTTAGTGGCCTTCCCTCTCAAACGTAAGTGATGATTCCCAGTCAGTATTTCCTTCACTTTGTTGATGTTAACTACAGATGAAGACGATGATGGCCAATCACAGCGATGCAAATTTCCACCACATCTCGACCGCTTCTGGGTGCACTGCACCCATATGCACGTTTTTTTTTTCATAATTTTGACTTCTGCAAAATTTTTTTCGATTCGAATTCGAATTGCATTTGCAATACAAAAATTTGAGAAAAATTCTTTGTTCGACATTTTACCCATTGTTAAAATCACAAAATGAATTTTGTAGTTTATCCATAAAAGCGAGCACTCTATACAAATTAAATAAAAAGTCACGCTCAAATCTTAACTTTGAAGGACTTAACTTCAAAAATTCCTTTAGGCAATTCAGTTCCCTTGAGCAGGCTTATTAAATAATTAATCGCCGGTAACTTTGTAGCAGAATGTACAATATTTATTGGAGGGATCTATCCTAAGTCAATATAAAAAGGGCGATTCTGTCACCGATTTGTCTTGCTATTGGCCGGAATGATGTAGGCTACACTATTGACCATAAAAGGGCGGAAATCAGATAATTGGTTATTTTCAACGTTTTTCGAACTTTTGTTTTATTTATTTATTAATTAAAACCTCTATATATTTGCATTGTACAGATAGTGCAAAAAGCCATCACGGCACAAACTTTTTAAAGCTACTGCAATAACTGTGGGCGTGGTTATTACCGTAAAATACGAATTTTTACGGTAAAAACAGGTGAAGTTTATGTATTATGTATGAAAAGAGGGCGTCTTGTGCACGTCAACAAATCTCATATTAAGTGTATATGTCATCCATCGTGCTCTAGGTGCTCTTAAAAAGAGCAAGAGCAACTATTCAAAAAGTCGCCTTTCATTTTTTTGTATATTTTTATCTTCTATTCCTTAGCTATAAGATATATAGGCTAGTATTCAATAGATGTTAGAAGGAACAATTCCACTCATCGGC
Organism: Philornis downsi; assembly: GCA_019455685.1. Classification (NCBI taxonomy): domain Eukaryota; kingdom Metazoa; phylum Arthropoda; class Insecta; order Diptera; family Muscidae; genus Philornis; species Philornis downsi. The sequence continues at coordinate 2,636,576 of JAHXMU010000232.1, forward strand.
CTTATCTACATTTACGCATTGTCATTTATTCAAAATTTTGGTGATTCCAAATTAACGCCTGCAGTTCCTGCTAAATATGGAGTTAAACCTAAAAAAATCCTGAAAATTGTCCTCGATTTCGAAAAGCGAATTTGCAGGAGGCAGTTAATTTCCCATAGTTGTGAAAAGTGATAAGTCATGCGTGTCACCTTTGCTGTTGGTGGAACAAAAACATCAGCGTATTACTATTTACTCTTTTCATATTTGCAGGCAAATTGTTGTACTCTAAACTACCCATGTATTCAATGCGTTGTTTAGTAGTTTCTAATCTGCATTTAGGTGTTCTTAGATTTTGTTGATGTCTTGTACACATAAACGATTGGTTCTGGGAAAAACTAATAGTACGATAGCCAAAATTGTTCAAACTCTTAAAAACATACAAGAGTAATTGATGTTTATAAAGTCCATAAATAGGCAATATGGATTTACAAACATTAACATACAAAGATGTAGTTGAATGAAAATTTGGTAAATTGTAAATTATTTTCAGTGTTTTATTCTGCATAGTTTGTAATGATTTCATAACATTTGTCCTTTTGTAACCATATATTAACACCATGTAATTTAGGTGACTTTGAATAAGGGCTTGATAAATTAATGTTTTAGTTTCCACTTTCAATTTGAATTTCATTTTGTATAATATACCAGTAGCCGGCGCTATTTTTGATTTAACTTCAGTTATATGTGAATTCCAAGAGAGATTACTTTGCAAAGTAATCCCTAAGTATTTAACTTCATGGGTTTCAGCAATTATGTTACCATCAACTAAAACACTAAAATGATTATTTAATACATTGGCATGTGGTCTAAACCGTATTAATTTAGTTTTATTTGGATTCAGAACAATTTTATTCAATCTAGCATATTCAATATCCCGTTCCATGTTAATTTTCAAAGTCAAATCGTAACTGTATGGATAAAATAAGCAAACGTCATCTGCAAACATATACATTTTACCACCAAGGTTCAAATTACAAATATCATTCAAAAAAATTGAAAATAATAACGGCCCTAGACAGCTACCTTGTGGTACTCCACATTCAATATTTACCATTTCACTTTTACAACGGTTTACTTGCACAAATTGTTTTCTATTTTGAAAGTAGTCTTTAAGTAATTCCAGTTCTTTCCCCACTATTCCATATAATTCTAATTTCTGCAGCATTATTTCATGATCAACTAAATCAAAAGCCTTCGTAAAATCAAGAAATATACCCGCAACACCAACTGAACCATTATCCAAACCACTACATATGAAGTTAACAACATTTACTGCCGCTTCTTCAGTGCCACAACCTTTTTTGAAACCAAATTGGTATTTATAAAAGTAATTGTTCTCATCAAAATATGCTAAAAGTCTTGTATGAACAATCTTTTCAATGATTTTGTCAATAATTGATAGCAAGGCAACCGGACGAAAATCTTTTGCTTTAGAAGCATTCGATACTTTTGGTATAGGAACAATCTTGCTAACTTTCAAACACTCAGGGAAACTTGACATATCAACCATTTTATTAAATATATTATACAGAATGGGTGCAATTACCTCTCTGCATTTTACCATTAGAAATGAAGGAATATTATCACAACCAGTTGACTCTTTTAAATTTATATTGTTAATTATTACCTTAATGTCATCTACAGTAACTGATTGAATAAAAAACGATTCGACGTTGCGGTTAAAGTTCGTAAATAATTCCATGTATCAAGTTTCTATATAATTTTTCTATTAGCAATTAGATATACACTGACGCTCACTTGAATAGCGCCCCCGCAATGATTTAACAATAGTGACTACTTTTTAAAGTACATTTCACATACCGGTTCAGTTTTTACTTATTTGTTTCTTCTACTTCCACATATCACCTACAAAAAATTTCAAGCCATCGAAGTATTTTAATTCGCTTTTTTCTTTTAAATGAGTGAAAAGTGTGTTCTTCTTTTTTGGTCCATTTGAATAGCGCCACCTCTCACGTGGTAATCAGTTTAAGTGTGAAAATCTTTTGCAGATCATCATAAATCAGATCGGATTACAGCAATTGTGTATAATTAAATATAAAACAATCGATTTTAAGTGAAGTGAGGAAAGATCCAAAATTAAAACCTACGTGGAGTGTGGAACTTCTATTCATCAAATAGCCAGAAAAACTAATAGAAGTCGCAAAGTCATATCGACATATTTACGTGACACCGAAGGCTATGAAAATAATATGACAGGTCGAACAGGAAGTACAGGGTGGCCCAGAATGAACGAAGTGGTGTGAATTCCTTATAACTTTTTTATTATAATTTTCTTTTCTTTTCTTTTTAGTATTTTGTAAAGAAGACTTAGAGAATTTATAATGGAGCAATACACAACTGAACAACGTGCCCAAATCGTTGAAATTTACTTTGTAAATCAACGGTCCATTGTGTTGACTCAGCGTGCATACCGTCGTCAATTTAATGTGCGGGTTGCACCCTCTCAGTCAACAATAAACCGTCTTGTTGCAAATTTTCGAGAACAAGGAGCAGTAAGGAACCTTCCTGGTGCTGGCAGACGACGAACGGTGCACACGGATGACAATATTTAAGTGGTACAGGAGAGTATTCAGGAGGATCCACAAACATCAACCAGGAGACGTTCGACACAACTTGGCATCTCAAGAGGGTCGCTGAAGCGAATTTTGCGTAGCATAAGAATGTTTCCATACAAAATTCAAATTGTTCAAGAATTGAAACCGACAGATTACCAGCAACGACTAGACTATGCAATTTATTTCCAGAAAAAAAACACAAGAGAATCCTAATTTTATTCATAACTTAGTTATGTGTGACGAAGCCCATTTCCAATTAAATGGGTTCGTTAACAAGCAAAATTGTAGGATATGGGCTACGGAAAACCTGAGAGTACTTCATCAACGACAAATACACCCAGTTAAGTGTACTGTTTGGTGCGGTGTTTCTTCAGAAAGGATCATTGGCCCATATTTTTTTGAAAATGAAAGAGGTGTTGCCATTTCCATCAATGCTGATCGATATCGGGCCATGTTGGAAAATTTTGTAAGGCCAGCCGTGGAAAACCATCCGCAAATATGATTCCAATAGGATGGAGCCACAGCGCACAATGCGAGGGTCACAATGGCTCTTTTACGCGACATATTTGCTGAAAGAATAATTTCGCGTACAAGCAATTTTAATTGGCCTCCGCGTTCCCCGGATTTAACCGCTCCAGACTTTTTCCTTTGGGGTTATTTAAAAGGGAAAGTTTATGTTAATAAGCCCAGGACTATTGACGAATTAAAATCCAATATTCGAGACGAAATTAACAACATAACACCGGAAATTTTGCGAAAGGTCATGGAAAATGTGTTGGAAAGAGCACATTTGTGCGAAGCAGAAAATGGCCACCACTTGCGGGATATCATTTTTAATAACTAATCTAAAAATATTCCCCATAAATTTACTGTATTTAAAAAAGAAAAAATTAAAAAAATATGTCTTAAATAAAAAGTTATAAGCAATTCACACCACTTCGGTCATTTTGGGCCACCCTATACTATTACAGCCGCTGACTAAAGAGCTATTCTGAGATATGCCTCAAATTCAAACGACTCTGCTGCCAAAATCAAGGAAAAACTGGCATAAATGAATGTGTATCAACGGTAAAAAAGTTATTTTTAAAGCAGCACACTTGCAACGCTTGAGCCTTAAAAGAAACCACCGGTAGGCAATCTCTGTAATGAATGTAGCTTTAATTTTTGTCGTACGACTATGACATTGTGTAGAGGGTGGAATAGAATTGTATTTTCCGACGAAAAAAATTTAATTTAGAGGGTCCAGATGGATATAATGAACCAAAAACTGAAATTGAATTTCTGGCTTCTTTTTGTGTTTAATGTTCAGTACTTAATTCATAAAAATGAAATAAAATTTATGTTTTAGGATTACAGCAAATACGTGAAATATGATTTATAAAAGCACAACCAGTTCGTTATAATTATTATTTTGGAAAAAATCGAGCTTAGAAAATTATTTAAAAGGTGTGCTATTCAAGTGAGCGGTACTGTAGTTGTCAACAAAGGCTCCAGAAATTGATTATTTCTGCAGTTGTCCGGACGGATAAATTTGCAGGTTTGTGGTTAAGAACCTTTAATCTTAAAGTCCACAGAACACAAGAACCTGTAACAAAAACTTGATGTTTTAGTAAACTGTCATTTCCCTGAGTATAGTATTGGGTTGATGAAAGTAATTTCGGGTTCTCACACAGATGGTGGTTTTGCAATTTCTGTGATGCTCAGCTAAAGCTGGTCATATTTGTTTTTGGTTCCCACTACCAAAATGAAAATTTATTTTTGATTTTTACACAGCAAACGACATTGGAAACAATTTTCATAATGATCCAGTTTGTGAAACATTTTGCTTGTACTTAATCCGAACATTTTCAATTAAAAAGAAAGACAGGCAAAATATTTGAGTAACTGCGAAAATTTTTGAGTACTTGGTATCGTAGATTCAGAAAATAAAGGGTGATTTTTTAATCGCTGTTTTTTTTAATCGAGTAAAACACTCAAATTTGCTTTATATATTAAATTTTTTTTGTTGGAATCGATAAATTAGTCTTTGCCATTTAATTTTTAAAGATAATTTCATGTAAATGTTGTCCGCGGCTTCGTCTCAAAATGTCCATTCGGAAGGCCCAATTTTTCGTCAATTTTTTCGAGCATTTCGGCCTGTATTCTGTCCACATAAACTAACGACTTGACATAACCTTACAAGCAATAATCAGGAGGAGTCAAATCGCAAGATCTTGAGGGCCTACTCACAGGGCCAAATCGAAAGATAAGCTGCTCACCAAATTCATCCCTCAACATATCCATTGTTTCACGAGCAGTGTGGCATGTTGCACCGTCCTGATGAAACTACATGTCAACCAAGTTCAACTCTGCCATTTGGGGGAAAAAAAAATCCTTCTGGTTGAGTAACACATGCCCAATTCTGAGAACGGTGACGAATTAACATTTCACGATCGTCATTAACACTGGTCGCTACGGCTGCAATATTTTCTTCGGTACGCACTCTACGCTTGCGAGTCGATGGTTTTATTTATGTCCAACAAAGTAAATTTGGTGCAAAATTTTGGAGATAACAGCACGAATTGTTGATTCAGCAGGACGATTATGACGACCACAAAATGGTCGTATCAAATGATGCACATTTGTCACAGAGCACGAATTTTGATAATAAATTTCAACGATTTGCAATCGTTGTTCGTTTATTAGTCTTTCCACGTTGAAATGGCAGAGTATACTGTACACTTTTCACTTTGACAGATGACGTTTGGACGCCTTGACCAATTAGTGCTGCCAACCTGAAAAACTTAAACAAATCACCCTGTAAATGATTTTAATCACTTCGAAGTTATCGCCAGGCCGATGAGAACGAGTTGTTTTTTCGAATATGGATCAGAAACACATTTCTAATGTATTTTACGTAAATTTATAATATTAAAACCGAAATGAAATTGAACTTTAGAGGTTCCTGACTGTGACACACCATGAATTATATTCACAAAATTAATTATTTCAAGCCTTTTCGGTGAAAGACCAATCGAACCATTTAGTAGCTGGTTCCCTGGTATCAAGATTGTGGCTGTGACATAATGCACCAGTAGGCAACTTTTGGTAACCAGAACTGGCGCTGTGGGATGGATTATAGGTAATATTACTGTGCCCATATTTTGCAGTTGTCACCAGTCCTTTTTCTCTAATAAGAAATGAAACTACAATTGGTTCACATTTCTAATTCAGATATCAGGCTGTGCCAAGCGTTAAGAAGTTTTCTAAAGATGTATGCCAGTTATACTGACTACAACCAATCCAGCCAGCAAGAAAAAGGAAGATGGCTCAACCAACTTACAAAGACATGGAACGCATTTGGTCAACAAATATTTGATTAGATGCTTCCTTGTGAGTATCATATATTTATGGTGAAAAAAATTATTGTCTTGTCAATCAAACAAGTTAACACAAAATCAGGGTTCAACTCTCATAATAGGGTACGAAAAGAGATCTTTGTATGGGAAGCACAGGTATTATTAAAACTTGTGCTACTTAGGGATGCAATCAAGCAAAAGGAGTGTGTTTTAGTTTTCAGAAGAAAAGGATAATAGGAAGATCTAACATTATAATAATATGACATAATGATCCTTCTATAGTTAAGGTAGTCAAATATTAGCGAAAAAACTATCGTCAATAATTTGATATAATTGTACCCGTCTGTCTCTTAAATAAATTGTTTTTTTTGGGAAACCTATGCCAATAATGTTAGTCGCTAGAGAATTTTAAGATTTATTATAATTTTAATTGTGGTAACTGCACTCGTAATAGTAGTATAAACACGAGTAACAATCTTATACGTTTTACCAAATCTCCAAACTATCTATTAGCCTTGTAGAATTTTTAATTTAACTTCTTGTTCTCCGTTAAAACGTAAACCATCTTTTGTTTCCATGGTGTTGCACTGTATTTGAGTTATACATTCTATTGCAGTAATACATCAAGTAGGAAATAAAAAGTAACAAATCCAAATATATTTCAGAATTTCTTACTCAGGCCATTATTTTAATCAAATGCGACAATAAATTTCGTTTTAATAAATTCAGGCAATAAAAATTAATTTAACGCTAAAACGAAGAACGGACACTGCCAGCACTCATCCCAATCGCTTGCCATACCCTGACCACCGACACCAGTTTCATAGCCATTTTGCAACAGGAAGAACAATGGCATCCGCCTGCAGGGCCGGCCAACAATGAAACATAACGAGTGAACTAAATAAAAATTTATTTTGAAGTTAAAATGCCACTATTTTTTGGCAATAAATACAAACCGCACAAATTGTTAAATTGAGGGTTAAACTCATATAAACACATGTTAAAAACATTGCATTCGGACCCTGTCCACATTTCTCTTTCTCTTGCATCCATCCTTTTGTGCTCAGTTCGTGTTGCGGTCACAGTGGGAGGAAACAGCCAATGAAATTGATAGCAGTTACATTACCAAACGCAGTGTATGAGAGCTATTTGACCACTAGTTTTGCTTCAAGTTTTCGTAGTAGACCCATATTTTATATTATATAGGATATGGAAATTATCTCTAAACTAGATGGGATATTTCGAAAGATCTTTCTTGTTATAAAGAAATTTGAACATGTTTCGATGCTTTGACATGTACATGTAGACTGTATAGTAATCACTGAATTTTGAAGCGTTAGTAACGTAGATGACTGTGTATAGCTTACTCATACGTCTTAAAAATTCTTCCTTAAAGATGGTTCTTCACTACACCGTTTGCTTAGTCGAATGTAAGAGCCAAGTTAGTTCTTTAGATAGTTGTGTTAATAGTATTGATTTGATAGATAAATTCTTTCATAGCATAGGGATTCTGTCTTCAAGCATCCTTCTCCAAAGATAATAACTAAGTTTAGCTATCGTTCATCAAGTCATTTCGTTACAACTATCAAAAAGATCGCTGTCTCATCCAAATTTTAGTGAGTAATTGCATTATTGTTGAGAGTTAATTAGTTAGACTGAATCTTTGAAACGGTAGAAGTTGAACAAACCCCAACCAAACAAAAAAATAAGACGAAAGGATTTAGGAAGGTTATGGATAAAATTTATTTCTATAGATTTGATCTTACAAATGAAAAAGTTACGACGAAATGGAAGAAATAAACAGTGTGACTTTGAGGAAGTTGAATTCTTTTGCAGAAATAACTTACATATAAATTTACCAAATATATGAATTAACATTCCTCGGTTCTTCTCTAGTTAATCCTTAAAGTACAATTCCAACTGAAAAGGTTTACAACTCACAATTTTGATCAATGTCTGCAACAAATTTCGGTAGGAGAGGATGGGGATCTCTGAACTGTGACATTCCTACTACCCATACTCAGCGGAGATCACATTTATCAAGTTATTGTACAGTATCGAGTATAATTTAAATATAGGAAATATTATTATTCAAACCTAGCTTAGTACTACTCAAGAAAAAAAAAACTTCACGAGACATTTTTTTGCTCGTGAAGAAATTTAGATGAACTGGTTTTCAAAACTGAGATTGAAACAACTTTATAATATATTCCATAATATATTTGCAAAATTGTGTATTTTAAAGGTTTATTAATAATGTACGAGTATTGTATTATTGGAAAAAATTAAAGTTTATCCGCCTTCAGTATAGAAAACTAGCGAAAAAATGACATTTTTTCCACGGAAAACTTTCTGGTGAAATATTTAGTTTTAACTAGCCGACCCGGCAAACGTTGCTTTGCCTTCAAATTTTATTTTTATTGGAAATGTTTCAATGTTAAACAAAATTCTGTTTAAATACCGTTAGCAGGAGCAGAAATAATTGCTTTTTAATTTATGGTTTGTACAGGAAATACCACTCCCCATTGTCCAATCCCGCCCATATTTGCAGCAGCACTTAAGATATGTACACCAAACCTACGCACCAAATTTTGTTCAA
>JAHXMU010000232.1:2659294-2709272 GCA_019455685.1 Philornis downsi
AGAAAATTCTGGTTTAGGACACAAGGGAATGTGTCAGTTCTGAATGTGTTCGAGAGAAACAAACATGTGGATCCATCAGCATTAACCAAAAGCATCGACGTTATGTGAATCATGAGCCGCATAAGCTGTTTAAGGACATCGACTTGATCAAGTGCATCAAAATACACTTGCGTTGAGTTATACCGTACAGATGGGCTAAAACGCTCCAGCATGAAAAGTCTAACGCAGTGGAGGCAGCTAAAACTCCGTTTAATGTTGTTCAAAACTTGATGTAGAAAATTGGAAAAAGAGGGCAGAAGACCGAAGCAAATGGAATTCCTTCGAACGTGCGGCGCCCAATAAATATTTCTACCCATATTTATTAGTCATTTGCTTGCTTGCTGTTTTGACGTTTTATTTCTTTAAGGACATTGTTTTAATTTCTACATTTTTGACTACTGTGCGTCACCATATTTTTGTTCTTTTTGCCAGCTTTTTTTCATTTATTATTTTATTATGTAAAACAGGCCTATAACCACAAATAGCAGCAACAACAACAACGCCATCATACATTCAAAACATTCACATTCATGTTTCAGCGAGCGAGAGAGTTGCGAAAAAGCAGGACGCGTGTTTCTATAACCGCAGAAAGTGTCTAGACAAAACCAAAAAAAAAAAACTCGCAACGAACAGCAGAAGTGTCCATCGCTAACGCATTCATCGTGGTCCTATCCTCCCGGGAAATGGACATGGACATGGATCCACATTCAATGCGCGAGCGGACAGGACATCATTTTATGCCATCACACACACGAACTGCTAGGAACACAAAACATTTGAATGTGGCTCCTGTTTGTCGTCCGTTCAACAATTTAAGTTAAAACTAAACACGCAAACCTCTTCCAAGATCTCTGAATTAAAATAGTTGCACTTGGTGCAATTTCCATAATCAATTCTTAATTTCCTTTTTTCTTCTTGTGGCGATTTCAGGTTGAGACGCGTGTTTATGCAATTTATAACCATTTATCCTGCTGGCCTCTGCTTCCCACACCCCCTCTCCAATGATCATTAACATTGTTGGCAAGTTGGTCAATTAAGTTTATGTTTGTGTCTCCGAGTTTTCTTCTTTTTTTGTTTTTTTTTTTTTTGGTTTTAAAATCGTTGGAGTAAAGCTCAACTTACTCCTCCATTTTGAGGCTCTTATCTTGATTTGTTGATCGAGCATCGTTGTTGTCAACTTGTGAAAATGTTGTTTGTTTTTGGTGAATGAATGAAAGCCAACAAATCTCTAAAGCCAAAGAAGCAGCTTTAGTAGAGCTCTACAATATCTCATGACGATGATGCCTGACGGCACTTGCTTAGTTGTATATGGCTTTGTTTATTTTTTTTTGTTTTTGTACTTTTGTTTTTGTAAAATATTCAACTTTAAGATTTATCTACATCCGGAATAAAATAGCTTCTGATATAAGCTTTACACTGGGAGAAAAGTTTTGCATACGCATTGGCTTAGCAATACACTTTGAATGGGAAGATTTCAATACGAAATGACAAGTCTAGAGATCATTAAATATGTAGGTCAGTCAAATTGTCTGCGGTGTCGCTACTGTTTTCAAATTTGTAAGTAGAGCTGCAAAATATTATAAAATAAAAAGCATACATGCCGTCAAAAAAGTACCACCAATATTCATTTTTAATTTTCATTCATTTGTATCGCTACCAAGTTCGGTCCCAACAAATCATGCAATCAGCAAATCATTCTTCAAATGCATTTTCCGAAAAAGGTTTCAGTTCTCTCCGCAAATTCTTTTTAATCCTTCCTATCGACTGCCTCGAAAAGTGGTTGTTCGATAATGTTTGTAGAGGTTTTGGCTAGAAATTCGTTCGCAGTGGTAGCTTTTTGAGACGATGAGTTCTCGCGGTGCAAAATTCATAACTTCCTTTCCATATACTCTCTCAACTGCTATGTACGAGGGCGGTCCCAAAACTAGCCGACTTAACAAAGAAAACATAAAAAAATTGAGAATTTTTTTTAATTTCCAACATTCTTTTCCTTTAGCTCGACACCCTTTTTCCTGCGATATTCAATAGCTGCTATAAAAATAGCCATCAACCGTAGACTCCACCTCTTCATTGTTGGCAAATTTTTTAACACCGGGCCATTTTTTCAAGTCTGGAAATAGGAAATAGTTCGAGGAAGCTAAATTTAATGAGTGAATGCGACCAAATGCGTCCTCTTTTTAATAACTTCATCACCAAAACGCTGCAATAAATTAACATTATATTCGCCGTTGATGGATTTTCCTTTCTGAAGGTTATCAATAAAATTACCTTGCATTGCAGATGGAACCGTCTTTGCCTTCTTTGGACAAGATTCTCTCTACTGATATACCTTCACGACTCTGATTTTGCTCCATTGAAAGCAAGCGTGGCACTACCTTCCTCATCTTCATACCTTGGGTCGATATGCGATGTATAGCACTTTTTGAAATACGCATAATTTCAGCTAGCTGGCGCACTTTCAGCCGATGATCATCCGATACCATATTGTGGATATTCCTAACCGTATCTGACTTGGATACCTCAATTGATCGACCACTACCTATACAGCGTTTGCTTTGGCAGCACGTACAGCCTTGTTTATACTCTGCTACCCAATATTTTGTGGTAGTTTTTGTTACACTTCTTATACGAGTATAACATAAAACTCATTATTTTTCCCCCTGTACTGGGCATGTGCCACATCCTGATCAACGTAAAGATGTTTTCAAGTCAGTTTTAAATTTTCATTTAAATTGTAAAAGCTGATATCATGTCTGGAAACAGTTAAATGATGAAGCAAAGAAGAAAAAAAAAAACTGACTCTTAAATGATGGTCATTTCGTGCAATTCAAAGTAAATTTGTGCGCAAATGAGTTTTTTATTTGGTCTTATATTTCATGGACTTCCTTTTAAATAATGCAAACACTTCAACGCATACTCTCAGAGCCGGAGCCAGCGAGAGCAAATAATGAATGAAATTCGCTGACGCCATTATGGAAATGATGTGCAATTTTGTGCCATCTCCTCTGGGGCTGCGGCATCGGCTGCGACAAAAACATGTTGCGCATGCGCATGTAAATGTTGCGATGACTCTGAGGTTATGCAGGGGGGGAAAAAAATAAATAAACAAAAATAAATTGTGATATTGTGGAAGAGATGGCTTGAAGGGGCAAGTAGACTCTGCTCAAACACAAATCTGGAAAGTGCGTTTAAAGATACAAACTTAGTGGTATTTTTTTCTGTTGGCCAAGGCCAGGAAAAGGTTATCTAGGAAATGCATTCTCCACATAGAGATTACCATCGCCATGGTGGTCCGAAGGTTAACATTGTTCACAATTATAAACTTAAGGATGTGATAAAAGTGTTCCACTTATTTCTGTGCAACAAAGATTATTTCTTTGTTACCATTTTTGTTTCATTCACGAATTTTCGGTTACTCTGAAATTCTTTGATAGATGGACTAAGGACCACTATTTGACAGTTTACTGTGAAAAACTGTAATGGCTTAAGTCGTCATCTGAATCGAAGGTGTGGCAACTGCCATAGTCTGCCATTCGCTCCATCAGAGGCTACCTCTTTGCTGCTGTCGATCCGACGTCTCTCACATTTGTTTCAAAATCAATTTATTTCTTCTTCTTCTAGTTAACCTTTTCGTTTAATTCGCTGTAGAAGCGACTCCATGCAAGTTCCGTTGTCTTGTTTGTACCTACTTTAGACCTGCAGGCTATCAATTCTAGTTTTTGGCTTGTGGTCGACCGTCTATGCCCGCATTAACCATAACATTTTTTAATCTGTTAAATTTTGTGCGGGAATAAGTGAAATAGTTGAAAACACAAGCTCAGCACGAGATTTGACAAGTGTCATTGTCACCATTTGTTGGCTTAACTCACTTCTGGGTTTGGACATAACTGGGCGAGGGGAATAACATTCACGCATTGCCCGTTTTAGAGGAGCGTTAAGGCTTACCTTACCACAAAATGAACGAAAATTTGGAAAAAGACAAATGTATAAATGTCTGTGCGCAGCTTAATCAAATTTTAATTTGATTTTGAAAAATTGTTAACAAATGAGTAATGCAACCACATCTTGTTAAACGAACACATTCTTCAAATGTTGTGATTACCGTTTCTGTTGCTCTGATGAATTCATCCATAAAAATATTTTCGAAATATTTGTATCAAGCTGGGATGCAGAGGGTTTGTTGTCGTGATTGATATATTGAGAATTATTCAAGGATTGATATGATTCGTGCGGTCCGTGACAGATATTTGAGCGTTGAGGTGAGGTGCTTAATTTTGCAATAAGTCTAGTCCGCTTTCCAATTTCCATTGTTGATTGGATTATAAGGACACGCATAAACAATTAATTGCAAATGAAATTCTAAGAAATATGATATCTAATACGGAAAACTAACTATGTTGGCGTCAGCAGTTAACAGTAGCTCACTTGTGAGTTATAAATGAAATTATTTTGAAGCTTTGATTTGAGATATTTTTCAATAATTTGTGTTACGGATGATCTACTGGCTTTTGCAATTTCAAGCTAAATTATCATTCATGTAGCTTTCCGTTGCCAAAATCCCGCAAAAAGGCAGGCAAAGAAACAATCCTTAGCAAAGGCAAAGAAAAAGTTACAAGCCATAAGAGACAGCATGCATATAAAGCGTTTTCCTAATAGGATCGGTCAATGTTGACAATATGTGGCGGCCAAATTTTCTTTTTTTTTTTTGCTGCGTCTACTAGATTTGTTGTTCTTATTCAGTCACTAAAATCCAGTCATCATGCCAAATTACACGATTATCCAGCACGTGCAAATGATAAAACTTTGTTATCAAAATGAGTGTTCAGTAGCATAAACGTTTCGCGCTTTACAACTATTTAACGTAGCAGCAGTGATTCTTAATAGTCGACTCTACATTATTTCGTGGCCAAGTACGAGACAACAACCAATTCGAAAATAATTGGCCAACATGCAGGCGTTAAAGGAAAATAATAAAGGACTTTATTCCGGCCTAAAACATAGCCTCTGTCCGTGCAAGCACCCAAATGCAGTCGATTCTGCGCCGTGCCCAAGAATTCAAATTCTCGTAGACTTCAATTTGGGGAAATTTGCACCGGGGATTGGCCCGGCATCCATACAGGATCCAACCGAGACAGGAGACCAAGTTAACGACCATTGACAACACCGTTTTTTTTGTTAACTACGATTAGAAAGCTTTGGAAGGGAACTCCCATTATGGTCGAAAAAGCGTTTTTAACGGAGAGGTCCATTTTTGGATAAATGGATGAAATGGAATGGAATATCAAAAAAAAGTATATATAGATAAATATATATATATATATATATACATATCATATATTGGACGATGGCAACTCATACCCGCTTCACTGCTCAAGGCATCCCCAAAAAATTATTGCTGGTATAGATTTTCAGACGGCTGCATCACTGGTCCGTACTTCTGAGAGGTAAACATTTCAGGTTTCCATTTTTTTTTTTTTTTGTTTCCCAGTAAAGTTAAATAAAACTCACATAAAACTATGATTTCGATGAAAATGTTATTTCATTATAATTCTTGGTCCTTGCCATTATGTACGAAATACAATGTCATTTAAATGACTGCCTCTGGATTATTTGCAGCCGTGGATCCTTCTGAGATATTTTTCAAAAAAAAAATATGGCCCAATGACAACTCCAGACCATAATGCGCACCAAATTTGTTTTTGCGGTTTCCTCATAAAATTGAATGTTTAATTTCAGTCTGTGCAGAATACAAATTTAGTTTTCCTAAGTAATTTATTTTGTTTAGCTTCACATATGGTTCGGTTTTGCTTTTTGCGGATGAAATGGCTTTCCCACAATCACTTCTGGGTACTCAAAATCTCATCTCATATACGACAATTTTGTTTGATTGAAAGTCCCCATTTTTGCAAATCTTTTACTAAATAAATAACACTTCAGATGACAGGTACTTAATTGCTGACAGCCTTGTCAGACTACATTTCTTGATACCACTGAATGGATAATTCTAATTTCAATATTTTGATCTGGATGATAATGCGCGATTTGTCACTTTCTGCTCCGATTTACCTCAAAAAAATTTAAATTTTCAAAAATCTCTTTTTAGTTTACGTCCATGTTATGCTGAAGCCATGTTGTTCAAATTGCACGATCCCACCATAGTTTGGATGAGGCGGTATATGGTCAGTCAGCTATAAAATGGGCCATAAAAGAGTAATATTTTTCTGTATCATTTGATATGCACAAAGCTCCATTTTGCTGATGTTTTAAGTCGATTGAGGAATATCAGTCCATCTGCTAGGATAGCAGATACGATTATTGTCGAAAACCTTTATGAAACTTTTTAAAATTTGAGACGGACTAATATTTTGCCAGGTCATTGCCGGGGATAGTAAATGTGTTATATCGACTCGTTTCTACTGATAACTTCCATATGATGCTATAGCTTTCCCAAAACTCAAACCCCTTTAACTCCTTCTGCTGCCGAAACTTCAATTTTTGTCCATCGACTTTGCTCAGTCTGTTGCCCCACACGAATGACTAATTTTACCCATATATTCCTTGGTAAATATCTATAATTTAGTAGCAATTAGTTTAGCCAAATTTAACACATAATGAGTGCAAAATATGGGCTCAGAATGACTACGGAGCGCGTCTCCTATCTAATGTTCCACATACGAATTAATAGTTTGTCGAAATTCTGTGTTTGCTCTGTTATTTCTAACCAGAAGCGTCCGCTAGTATAGAGTTTTATGCGGTGAATTTATTTTGAATTCCGGTCTTATTAAAATCATCCAAATAATCAAGATCATTTTGGTACCAATACGAGACGCTCACACTTAGGACACATTATAGGCTTGGTTAACTAACTTTTGAGAATGAAAATGAGGAGCATTGTTCCATAGCTTCCAAATGCGCCTTCTCGACTATGCCTTAAAATATAAAATCTGAATAAATCTGTCTCTCTCTTGTAATTCCTGTACAAATTGGGTAATTTTACTCATATACTCCAAGATTCACATTCATATTCTTCGTTCCATTTTACTAAATAGTAAGTATTATATAGTTCTGAGAATGAAAATGAGCTTAACTACTTAGGTTGTCACATAAGCCAATTGGCTGATCAATCAATTGTAGTAGTCCTTCATTGCGTTTTAACATAGAACAATTTTTTTTATAAGATTTAGTGATTCCAAACTGCCAGTCTGGCAAGGCTCTCAGCTGTTAAATACCTGTCATTCGAAGGGTTAATTATTTGATGAAAGATTTGTTATTTCCACATTCGTGATCGTTAAACAATCGAAGAACGCATAAAAATAGTTAAAACTTACTAAGAAAAACGTGGTGATTCAAATGTGATACCCCGTGCATAACGGGGTAATTATGGCCGTCATAATCCACTTTCTGTGGAAGGAATTGGCAAGACTATAAAGAAATTTGAAGAGACAGATGCGGCCAACGCTGTGCATTGTCACAATGTCTGTTCATTGCCACTACTGTTAGTGAAAGTGTGGCGGATAATCCGAATTTGTCGGTTTTACGGCGTTCTCAGCAGTTGAGCCTATTTTACGGCTTATGGGGTTTGAAGAACCCTGAAGTGATTGTTGAAAAACCAGTGCTTCCAGAAAAAGTAACTGGTTGATGAGCAGTATGGTCTGTAGGTGTCAATTCGGAAATGTCTTTAAAAGTTTCATCGAAATCATCATTTGAAACCGAAAAATAGATAACCCATATGTTCAAAAAATATGGTGAATTTTCAAATTTCACAAGCTACGTACATTCGACTTTCGATCATTATTTTTTTTCATGTTGGTACAACCGTCTCGAAGATATGTTGACGGTTTCATCCATATAGCATGTTTAGTTTGTTTGTGAGAGGAATAAATAAGACAAGTGTTTTGCATGTTCGGCGATTTTCTGCTATCGAAAAAAATGGATCAAAGAAGTTGCATGAAACTTTGTGTAAAAAATAGAATTAAGTGCTCAAAAACACTTGGCATGTGGTGAGAGTACTCTGAGTCCAAAAAAAAAAAAAAAATGTTAACAAGTGGTACAAGCTTTCTGCAGAAGGTCGAGAAGATGTGAATTACGACGCTCGCTCTGGACGCCCCAGCACATCAACAACCGATTAAAATGTTGAGAAAGTAAAGAAAATTGTTAGGGAGAATCGTCGAATCACAATTAGAGAAGTAGCTGAGGATGTCGGCATATCGGTTGGCTCATGCCATCCAATCTTTTCGGAAATTTTGGACATGAACCGTGTGGTAGCGAAGTTCGTTCCAAAATTGCTGAAGTTTGACCAAAAACAACGACACATGAGCATCGCTCAGGAATTGTTGAATGACGTCAACGATGATCCAGATTTGCTTAAATGGGTCATAACTGGTGAGGAATCATGGGTATATGGTTATGACAAAAAATAACGCCCAGTTCGATTAAATGTCATGGTTTTGTTCACTGTTATTCCATTACCACAGCAGAGTGCATCAGGAGTTCTTACCACAAGGTCGTACGGTAAATTAGGAGTATTATCTTGAAGTTATGAGCCGTTTGCATGGAGCAATACGAAAAAACTGCCCGGAATTGCTGACTTTTTCTTGTTCCCAGGGTTGAAGAGACCCATGAAAGGACGGCGTTTTGCGACGATTGAGGGGATAAAAACCGAATCGCCGAATACGCAAAACACTTGTCGTATTCATGCCTCTCACAAACAAACTAAACATGCAATATGGATAAAACCGACAATATATTTTCGAGACGAGTGTACCAACATAAAAGAAATAATAATCTAAAGTCGAATGTGCGTAGCCCGCGAAATTTGAAAATTGACCTTAGTTTTTCACTAATTCATAGATAGATAGACTAATTTTCGGAGTAGAAAATATTTTCATTTAATACTTTTTTTTTTTATTTACACGGATTTTTACTTAACCAATGCAATTTTAAGAAGAGAAAACAAAATTCTATGATTAGTACTGCGACAAGTAGATAACCGATTCCTTTAGTTATGCGAATTGCGGTTATTCGGATTTGATTATATACGTATGACAAAAATGCGAAAAAGTTTGTAGTTTTTAAAATGCCATTACAAATCATACAACTTTAGAAATCATACATGAGTAAACGTCTCGCTACGAAATGTATAATATATTACTTATTAAGCTAATCTTGTTCAACGATTGTGCACTTTCTTGTCAGACCGTCAGCCATCAACATTTTGACAAATTTCCCGACAATTTCTGTGACATATTTTAAACACAAACTAATAGTGTTAAATAACCAGCTGTTGCATCAATTAATTTGGAAATATATTCAAGTATTACATACAATTTACATTTAAAACATTAATTTCAAGTTGGAAAAATCCATTGAAATGTACGAAAAAGACACTCTTTCGGCATTTCATGGAGATTGATTTTTCACATGAACGTGACACTTTGGAAGATTTATTCCTTTGACACTGCAATAAAAGTGAATGAGCGATGCTATTGATGAATTCGTGTCACATGATGATGCTCAAGTTGAAGTGACAAATCAATTGTCTAAACAAACGCTCAGAATAACCGGCAATTACCAGCGACAAATTCTTGCATTTTTATTTTTGGGAATTATAAAACTGTTCATACCGAAGTTGAACATGTGGTATTAATTGTTGAAACGTGAGTAATTACGGACGTTGTTTGAAATGTTGCTTGTAAGTGCTTACGGCTAGACGTATTTCGCAGCTCTCTGCCAACATGTGCATGAAAGAAATAACGAGAGTGGTATGACGTAGATAAAGTGAAACTACTAAACGATCTTGGGATAGTAGTACGTCCTTTTCTAGACAAGTGGATGAAAAGTTTTTTAGTGGACAATATTCATTGCGTACTGTGCTGAAGTGAGATAATCAATACAATTTGGATGCATATTTGAAATGGTCTACCCTGAGACACTTGATGAAGTCATTTGGCTTGGGGAAAGAAAAAAAAATGGTTTAATTTCGATTCTGTACCAACCATTCATTAACACCATAAACCATTTCGCAATTACATTTATTAGCTATTACTAAATGGAAGTAATCTCAAAATCGGTTTTTTTAGTGATTGCACTATGCTTTGAAATATGAATAAATTGTAATCAAGTTTTGAAGTGACATCGAAAAAAATTTTGAAATCGTTTATTATGAGACACTTATAAAACCATTTGGTTTGTGAAAAGAAAAAAATTGTTTGATTTCCATTTCCACGTTTTGTGCGACTCTAGCATTAATTGACACATTATTATCCATTAATTAATGCCATAAAACAAAATGTTAGAAATTCATATATTTTTCTATCAATAGCGCTATGTTTAGATGTAAAAATAAATTGGAATCAAATGTTGAAGTGATATCGAGGAAAATATATCAAATTAACTTTAAATTGGGTAAGTGCATACACTTACATAAATCATCCCAACTATACAGTGTCATATTTTACGTATTTGCTGTAATCCTATAACATGGATTATCTTTCATTTTAATGAATTAAGTACTCAAACATTAAACACAAAAAAAAGTCCGAAATTTAATTTCAGTTTTTGGTTCATTTGAATAGTTCCCCCTTACAAAAATTAGATTATACACGAAAACATTAATTCTAAGTTAAAGATATTATTGTTTGCTTACATCTAATAAAAATAAGTATTTTAAGTAAAATTTAGTCGAATCATACAGTTTTTTGATTAGGTCCAGCGAAATACACGACCGGACCTGTTTAGTTCCATTAATGAGTTCACTTTTGCTTGAATATTGTCTGCCTAATTCGTACACCTTGCGTACTAGCCATCCCCAGACGTTTTCAATAATGTTTAAGTCTCGAGTAAGGCGGCCGAGTAAGTAAGGCGGCCAGTTCATAACATCAACATTTTGGCCTTCAATCCAAGATTTGACGACTCTTGCTGTGTGGATTGGCTCGTTGCTATGCTGGAATTTCCATTCCAAGTCTCCGAAAACCCTTTTAACTTCAGAAAAAGCTTTTTCCCGCACGGCTTTGTATGAAGTCGCATTCATTTTTGCAGAGAGAAACTGGAGCTCTATTGTGCCATGATAAGAGATCGAACCCCATGCCATAACTCCACTTTCCCGGCTGTGTAATCAATTGAGTAGGTGTTCTTCTTTTCGAAGATTGTGGAAGTAGTAGTTATACCTATCAGGTATAACTAAATTGAATTCTTTTTCATCGGAAAATATAATTCTATTCCACTCTCTACTCCACGTCATTGTCGTACGACAAAAATTAAGGCGACATTCCTTACGGAGATTGTCTAGCGGTGGTTTCTTATTAAGTCTCAAGCGTTTCAAGTGTGCTGCTTTGAAAGTAACTCTTCTTACCGTTAATACACTTGCACTTATGCCAGTTTTTTCCTTGATTTTGGCAGTCGAGTCGTGTGAATTTCAGGCATATCTCAGAATAGCTCTCTTGTCAGCGACTGTAATACCACTTACTGTTCGACCGGTGTCACGTAAATATGTCGATATAACTTTGCGACTTCTATTAGTTTTTCTGGCTATTTGATGAATAGAAAGTCCACACTCCTTGCAGGTTTTAATTTTGGATCTTTCCTCGACATTTAAGGATTTAGCTCGGTTCAGTTTACTTAAAATCGATTGTTTTATATTTAATTATACACAATTATTGTAATCCGATCTGATTTATGATGATATGCAAAACAAGAACGCATCTTTCACTCATTTAAAAGAAAAGAGCGAATTATGTAAAATAACGGGACACTTCCATGGTTTGAAATATTTTGTAGGTGATGTGTGGAGGAAGTAG
Source organism: Philornis downsi (assembly GCA_019455685.1). NCBI lineage: Eukaryota > Metazoa > Arthropoda > Insecta > Diptera > Muscidae > Philornis > Philornis downsi. Next base: position 2,671,129 of record JAHXMU010000232.1, read on the forward strand.
GAGAAACAAATAAGTAAAAACTGAATCCTTATATGAAGTGTACTGTATATAGTAGTCACTATTGTTAAATGATTAGGGAGGCGCTATTCAAGTGAGCGGCGGTATATACATGATCCATTTTCTATCATGAAATTGAAATCATCAATTAAGTTTTACACAAATACAAGCCGATCCCGGCATACGCTGCAGAGCCACCATTATATTGGGAATAAAACATGTACTTATAACCGCATAACACCCCATTCCATAACTACAATATAATCTGAATTGAATTATCAATAAAACCACCTTTTTCCCAATACTTCCCTAATATTTCGGTCGTTAATTTAGTGTTAGTAAAATATTATGCATTTCTTTTCAAAGTGTAAGGCATTCCGAAGGCTTATTACCTCTACACCGATAGCATATGTAGTAAATTTCATATATGTATCTTTAATAGTTTATGAGATACGGTCGTTTAATTTTTTGCGATCGATTTTTTGACGATCGATCATTCAAAGGGCGTGGCACCAACAAGTTTTTGCTGACACATATTCCACTCAATGCCAGTAGTTTATACACCAAATATTATCTATATGTACATACCTCATCACAGTTCATGAGGTACACCCGTTCAAAATGTTTAATGAATACAAAAGGCACAATAACTCCTTTTCCTACCTTTTATCCAATATATCGTATGCAAATTTAGTGATTGACCGTTACATACTGCTAGGTTTTTATGACGGTCTGTCAGTTACCTTGCCGCTAGAGCGATTTTTTTTTTTGTACATGGTGGGGCACCAATTGTGTTACAATAAGAAATTCCAATCACTTTTTTCTTAAACAACGTATTTAATTTATTTATTATTTTTTTTACTGTATAGAAAACTTAATTTTATTTTATATAATTAATTGGTTTTGAAGATGATAGACCATAAAAGACATCTATGCCGATTTACGCTTATGCGACACCCGATCAGACAATCATCCATTGAGGTCTGAAGAGTTGAAGTTAGAATTTATTGTTTTAATGAATTGCTTCGATTTAGTCAAATTCCTTGCTTTCGTTTTGTAAACCTCTTGCTTGCCATAATCCTATAAAAAAATAGTCTGGTGTAGGCAAGTCAGGTCACCTTGTATGTCAGCGGAAAGTAGAGTTTCTGGATATTAATTTGCTTGGAAGTTTTCAATGGAGCTCCGGCCTGGCTTTGTGTGCAGTTACTGTTGTAAAGGATACGTCTTCGGCACAGTTCTGGGTAAAAAAAAACTATTTTAGCATCTTTAAATAAGGACGGTTATTATTATACTGTAACAAGTCAAAACGCATTTTTATAATAGTTTAAGAGATACGGCAGTCCAAAATATTCTGTGTGTGTGGGCACTGCAATGCTTGTCTTTAGTCTTATACTAACCTAAATGACATATGACCATTTTGTGATTAACAGTAACCTAGTGTCAAATTTGTATGACTACCAATTGGCTATTTTGGCCTCCATAAGAGAATATTTAAAAGAGGGTGGAACACTAACCACCTTTTATTCGAACACACGAATATAACATTTTTATTTATATACCTCTAACGTTTCATTAGACGCAGTCGTCCGAAATTGCTATATAAGACGCAGTCGTTCGACGTAATATAACTTAAATATACTGTGAAAATTTCATTGGTCCATTAGTTTTCATGTCTATTTGGAACAAAGAAATAAATAGACAAAAAAAAAAAAAAAAATTTATATACATAGATATTTTTAATATTCATACCATTCTCCCAAATTTGATTACATTACTGTGCAGTTATACCCCCGAGAACTTCGATAGAAAATTGTTTTTGGAATTGTCAATTTTTATTTGTTTTTTTTTTGAAAAAAAAGTATTTCAAAACATTTTCCACATTTATACTTTTGAAGAGCTGTGAAATGTGTAAAATTAATAAATAAATGAAATTAAATATGGGTTATCCATTCTTCGTTTTTAAGTAAAATTAAATAAAACGTACACAAAACTATAATTTCAATGAAAATTTTATTTCATTATAATGATTGGACTTTGCCATTATATGTATACGAAATACAATTTCACTTAAATGATAGTGATTGCTTTTGAGGATCTTCTAGCTTCATTTTCAAAAAAATACCACCGAGTGAGAAATGAGCTTCGTCGCTGAAGACAATTTTGCTCGATTGAAAGCTCACGTTTGAATCATTACTTTCGTAGTAAGTTTCAACTATTTTTACGTAATCTTCGGTTGTTAAACGATCCATATTCGTAAATGGCAAACATTTCACTAAATAAATAACACTTCAGATGACAGATATTTAACAGCTTACAGCCTTGCTAGTCCGGCTAAAGCCACTAAATGGTTAACTCTTTATAAACGATTTGGTTTATGTGTATATACATATATGTGTATACTTAGAATCACTTCTTTTACTCAGTTGTACAACATTTTTTAAATGCCTCCTCTAAATCTTTTAATTAGCGAGAGAGAGACTTTTTTGTCCATTTTGTCCAGTGATAATTTGCCATAAAAATTAAGAGAAATAGAACAATTAGTTACGCCGCATCCGGTAACTCCTATCCAAATTACCTATTTTACTTATATATTCTTAGTTTCATATTTTTCAAGCGGTTGTGCTGTGCTGAGCTCAAGCAAAATTCTGATGCACATCATATCTTTGGTGGTGTAAGTTCTGAGAATGAAAATAGAAAGTATTGAGGCATCCCTTTTTTGTATCTACCACTAAAATTGTCCGATTAATGGAAATTTACTTTTCCACACTGGTTCCTTGTAATTCGTAAATAGCAGTTACTCAAATTTTTATGAAGCATATTGCATTACAATACAATGAAAAAGGTATGAAAAATCCACTGATTATTACGTGCCTTCTGGCGTCTCCTATACAATTTGCATTATACAACCTACCTATATATGATCCTTTATTAATATCTTTCATTCAGCAGTATGTACTGCATTCAGTTTAGTTTAGTAACTGTCAGCCATCATACACACAGCAAATGGAAGTGGATTGCATTCTCACATTTCTTAGGATAGTACGCATTCAAGCTGGCCAATTCAATAAATACTGTTGTCTGTCTATAATTTAGGAAGGAGAATGCTCAGAAAGTCACAATTTTGCTCACTTAAGGCTTATACTGCGCAGACTTTCTCCGGTGAAAGTCCATATTAAAGAAGTGGTAGTGAAATTTGTGGCTTAATTTTTTCTTCCAAACAATATTTTTTTGGTGAGAAAAACTTTCTTAGGTGGCAACGCCAACTTTTTTTTGTTAGTTTCCATCACTGAAATCGAAATCCTCAGAAAGTCACAATTTTGCTCACTTACGGCTGATACTGCGCAGACTTTCTCCGGTGAAAGTTCATATTAAAGAAGCGGTAGTGAAATTTGTGGCTTAATTTTTTCTTCCAAACAATACATTTTTGGTGAAAAAAACTTTCTTAGGTGGCAACGCCAACTTTTTTTGTAGTTTCCAACGCTGAAATTGAAATAACTCACAGCTATAATATCTTTTGTAATACATTTGTAAACGTGAGAAACGAAATACTTATAAAAAGTGCAAGAGAGTGTAAGAGATTGATTGGAAAAAAGCCAGCAATGCTGCTAAATTTTTTTCACGACTAAAAAATGTCGGTTGAATTTTTTGTCTCGTAAAAATAACACAGTAACTAGCTTTAGCGGTGATTTCAGAAGAAAAAAAACGATGTTATAACGATCTATTAGTAGTTACAAATTATGAACAGTCTAAATATTATTTTCAAAAGGGACTGATGCGTTTTAAAATTTCATATATATAATATATTAAATTTATATTTCAAACCTCTTAATGGATTCCTAAACGATATGATTCATTAGTAATGACTTCTTAATATGCGAAGTCAATATATAACATAGCCCGCTTGAATTGCGGGTCTCAGTAGATTCTTCCGATGTTTGGCACACAGTTTCTGGTGTTTAGGATGTCGCTATGCTTTCTACGGTTTCTTCTCTTTACATAATTTAAAAACAAAACGTCGCACATAAACCCCCTTTTTCCAAAACTCTCAACAGAAAACATGAGTGCGTTTTCAATAACAATCAAAATTGATTATTCTGCATGGATGCTCTCCCGCATTAGCTTAAATTTTCGATGCCTTATCTGTAATGGATTTTAACAGCTTCCCCTTTGAGTGAGCAGTTTTGAAAGACGCTTTCGCTGTAGTCGTTAACTCTGCATATGGAAATTTTCTTAAAAATCTTTCCATGTAAAACATAATTCTACACATGTTTGCCAAGAAAATTTGCCAGCGTTCGTATATTTTTCGTGAAAAGTTTTGCACTTTAATGCCCTTTTTTGTTTCAAATTGACCACGTTGTTCTGCGCATACTGCCCGAAAATCTCTGTCCACCTCTACGAACACAGCTGAAAAATTCATCCCCCTAATGGCCTAGACGAGTTCTTGTCCAATTCGCGCTGCTGCTTCTTGGCCATGTTTGAATAAATGTTGAAAGCATGTAAGACATGCAGTTTTTTAATGCACATATTGCTTTTGCTCTTGTTGAAGTTGTAGTTGGTGCTGTTTTGGCCCGTTTGTGTTAAATGATGATTTAACACATGTTTTGCAACGCGATCCTTTTTGCACAAAACAGGAAAAGCGTAACAGCAACGACGACAACAACAACATCGCAGAATGGAAAATGAGGCCAGTGTCCAGTAGGATTTTCCTACCTACGAATTCGAAACACTCACCACGATTGACACATTGGGAGAAATGATATTTTTTTCGTAGGAAAATATTCTTACATAGTATGGAATAAACAAAACTTGTATATCTTGTTAGATGAAGGAGTGGAAAATTCTGCAATAGAAATTGTTCTTCAGCATCTATCAATGACACAGAGCACGAAACACACCATAAGTCAGTATTATGGTATGAAATGTTGCGGGCGGAAATCGATATGACTGGAGCCAGGAATGTAGAATTCCATTGCTAGGTGTTTAACAAATATATGGATATCATCCTTGTTTTACAAAGAAGCAGCACATTGACAAAAAAAAAAGTATAAAAATTGCATACACTTTTACCCAACGTCCTTTTGCGTTGATGAAAATGTGTGAGGGGTGCCAGTAGGGGCGTGGTTAATAGCTAAGTTTTTAACAAAAAAAAATCCTGTACAAACATATGTAGAATAAAAGAGGCAACCAATGTTTTATGTAAAATTGTAAAATTTGTATATGTGATGAAATAAGGGGCTGGTGAAATTAAGTGGAAGACATAAATCTAGAAATTCGAGGTCGGTCCCAAAACTGGACGACCTAACAAAGAAGACACAAAAAAGTTGGAAAAATTTTCTTTATTTTTTTTGCGGATGGAGACCGTAGTTTGAAAAAAAATTATCATTTTGGTGGAAAATGGCAACCCAATAAAACAAATGTTCTACGTTTCAAGGCGCCACGTTGTTTAGTATTTCTATTTAATCCATCAAAAATAAACAATCTCAGTGAATTTGAAATATGGTAAAAATTGGTCACCGTTACGCAATTCAATATTTCTATTTAAAAGATATCAATTCAATCTATATTAAAGCCAAGCTAGGTTATATTCTGGGGGAGTCTGCTCCTTCGTGTAAGACTGTAAAATATTGGGTAACAGAGTTTAAAAGAGGCCTTACGAGCTGCCAAGGTGATCACCATAATGGTCGACCAATTGAGGTTTCCAAGCCAGACACTTAAGAAAATCCACAAAATGGTGTTGAATGATCGTCGGCTGAAGCTGAGTGAGCTAGATGAAATGATAGGCATTTCAAAAAGTGATATACATCGTACATTGACCGTACATTGAAAATGAGAAAGCTATGCGCAAGATGGGTGCCGCGTTTGCTTTCAACAGAGCAAAAACAGTGTCGTGAAGATGTTTCAGTAGAGGGTTTGGCGATGTTTCACGTCATTAAGTCGAATTTTTACGTAGGATATGGTTTATAACCATGAATGAGACATGGTTCCTCCACTTTACACCTAAAACAAATGAACAGTCAAAGCAGTGAACTTGAATGAGAGAATCGTGTACAAAGAAGGTGAAGATTCCATCTACAGGCAAAGCTACAATAGCATCATGGTTTTTAGGATGAGCATGGGATTATTTTTAATGACTATCTTTAGAAAGGAAAAAAAAGGCGAATATTATGTTAATTTATTGCAGTATTTAGGTGATGAAATTATGAAAAAAGGCCGCATTTGGCGAAGAAGAAATTGTTGTTTCATCAAGACAATGCTCCAGTTCACATATTAACTATTGTGATGCCAAAATTAATGAATTAAAGTTCGAATTCGCCAGATTTAGCTCCCTCGGAATATTTTCTACATCCAAACTTAAACAAATGGCTCGGTGGTAAAAGATTTGCCAACAATGAAAAGGTGGATTCTGCGGATGATGGTTATTTAAAGGAGTTCTTACTATAAACGGGCTATAGAAGCTGTTGAATACCACTGGAAAAGTGTATCGAGCTAAAATGTGATTATGTTGAGATATGAGGATAAGGTTTTCCCACTTTTTTTTTTTGTGTGTTCTTTGTTAGGTAGGCTAGTTTTGGGACCCTCCTCATGCCATCCAAATCGACTGAAACCCCTTGACTTGTGTGCAATCAAAATTGTAATCGTATAATTTTAAAATATAGTTAGGGTGATTAAATGGTAAAATTTAATTCATTTACATGAATACTCTATATGTACATTCGGACCAAACCAGTACACGATTTTGGTGATAAAACTTGCTGTCTTTTATCAGATAACCTTTCATGATCGATATATCGGATGTCTGCCACTGTGAGTGCAGTGTTCGCGTCCATGTTATTTTCCTGGCAGTTCATTTAGGCTCATCCATTATAAACCGCCAAAAAAACGCCAAAAACTAGTGGTAACACATAAAGAGAGACAAAGGGAGCACAAAGAATGGAACTTGTTTTTGCATTTTAAAAATTATTAGCCGTTTGAAATTGTTAGACGCTATTTTAGCACGCCACGCCTTTTCTTGTTCCAAGTGTGGCCGGCTATTTATTCACATGAATGTGTGCAGTTCCAAAACATTATCCATTTGCTTTTGTGCGGGTGTGTGTGTGCGTGTGTGCGTCAACGTCACAAAGGACACTGGCGTTTTTGTGTGTATTTTTTTATTACAACTCCTACTCTTTAACAACAACGACAATTACATTGTATCGTTGTGTTGTATTAGACATGTTTGTTAACTACTTTGGTAGTAGTCGTACTTACTACTCGACTCGTACAGTAAAATTATGTACACATGTCCATTATAAAACGAGTATTTACTCATTTCAACATATTGTTTATTGTTATGCTTGTTGTTGTTGTCGCTGTTGATGTTACAATATTGTACTTCTCTAGTTCTTCGGAAAGTTTCGAAGGTACACAAGAAGTTTTGGAATAACACTTTGTGAGATGTAACCAAGAAAAACTTCTAACTTGACTTTGTACAACTGCAGTGTAGGTAAGCAAATCTCGACGAGATGAGCGATGCTATTTGTAGCGACACTGCGATTCAATGTGGAGATAAATATGTGACGTTTTCAATGGAAATGTGGCCGCCAAAACTGATTACACAAAGAATGGGAGATGAAGTTATCCTTGCCGGCTTGGTGAAGCTGTCAACTGTTAAATACCTGTCATCTGGGGTGTTATTTATTTAGTGAAAGGTTTTTCATTTACAAATATGGATCGTTTAACTACAAAAGTGGTGATTTAAACGTGGGCACTTTTCGAGCATTACGGGATGACTATGGTCGTCATAAGCGATCTATTGTGCAAGGATTGGTAAGATTATAAAGAAATTTGAAGAGATTGGAAGCGTTGAGAATGTGGCCAGGCCTGTGCACAATCATAGTGTACGACTCACTGCCGAAAATATCGCTTCCGTTAGTGAAAGTGTAGACGATAATCCGAAATTCAATTCAGAGCGCTACGCTAGACTGACTTCTGCAATTGAATATTATGAACTGGACGATATGTGGTTTCAACATAACGTTGCTACAGGCCACACAGCACCACTAGTTTTGCCTTCATTTATTTAGTTTAAGGAAGCGTAATTTCACGTTTTGGCGACATCAATTGGCCACCAAGAGCTAGGTCAACGTCCGTATTTACGCGGATAACCCCCAAATGTTGGAGCATTTGAAACCAATATCGCCAAGATATCGTTTGATAACCGACTTTTTTGGAGATTATGCGCTGGACGACATGCGGTTTCAACAGGACAGTGTCACAAGGCACGCAACACAGCCGATTTTGGCTTTATTGAATAAAAAGTTTTCAGACAGCGTAATTTTACGTTTTGAAGACGTCAATTAACCACCAAGATTATAATATTTGACGCCGTTAGACATTTATTGTGGAGCCACGTCAAAGGTGGTGTTTACGAGGATAATCCCCAAACTTTGGAGCATTTGAAACCCAACAGTTATCGCCGAGTTACCGCCCGAAATGTACGAAAAAGTGGTCGAAAACGACCTCAAAAGCTCATTTAAATGACGTTGTATCTCGTAAATAATGGCAAGGTCCAAGCATTATAATGAAATAAAAGTTTCATCGAAATCATAGCTTTATGCGTGTTTTATTTAACTTTACCTTTGAAACCGAAAAATGGATAACTCGGTATAACTGTTAGCGCAGTTGAGCCTATTTTGCCCTACAGTGAAAGTATCTGCTAGATCTTATAAAAGTGAAGCTTTGTACCATATTTCGATAACGTATTGTTGCAGATAGTTTAACTTGCTACAATTAACAAAACGAATTTGGAGTTAACCAGTATAGTAAACTGCAGTACTGCAGCAGTGTTAGTGGTGTCAAAAGTAGCCTGCTAATTGCTGGGATCTCCTTCTTCTTTTTATTAAAAATATTGTGTTTTAAAGAACAAAAAAAAAAAAAGAAACAGAATTAAGAGTTTCTGAAGTCCTCCGCAGAAGACTGCCCACCAATTTTTGTTAAGTCGGCCTATTTGTATGTGTGGTACGCTAAAGGACCCATTTTCATTCGTCTGGTGAGGATTCAATTTTAATACAATTTGAATACAGTGCAATTGTATGAAAGATGCGAATTTAGGGACTATAGTAAGTTTTAAGGTTGATAACAGACATTCTTTGCCTTTTTCCACTAACATTATAACGTAATGTAATGGGTAAGAAATTGAAAAAAAGTCAAACTATTAATTAATTATTTTAAGGAAAATGGGCGCGGCAACATCAACCATTATCATTCTTAAAACCTAATTCACCAAACGCATAACATGTGTCAATGTTCGCTGAAATCGTTACAGCTGCTGGTAAGGTACGGGGGAAAAATATATAGGTTATATAGGTCACTTGTGTGAAAGGTTACAAAAGAGGCACGGTTACTTGGTCGATTTTTCTCCAGTTTTGTAGACAGTTTAAAAAAATGTAAATGTGTACAAAAATGTAGATTGATCCACCATATTAATTAGAAATTACAGAGGCATTGTCCAATTGCTTTTTTGGGAGATTATAATGCCCGAAATAGGGAGGAAAGAGTCTATTCTACCCTCCAGATTGTTACTTCTTTGGACCTATCACTAGACCAGGAAGTATAAAGTAATCCTACGACTAATTTTAGAAAAGACCTGCAGAGAACATATCATGTGTTATTTTTTCTTCGATTATAAAGGAATTAGACAAAAACTATTTGTAGTCCTGGCTGCGTTTGATGTCCCTGGATAGTTGATACACCGTTGTGAGATGACAAAGGTCGTCATGAAGTCTACTTTGTACTTACTTATTTATTTTTGGCTTATAATTTAAAAGCTTTCCGGCCAATTATAAGTAAATTACAATACGCAACAATTCCTCTATTAGATTTAAAAAAAAACACGTAATAAAAATTATATATAAAATTTTTAAAAATATAATATGATTTTAATGAAAATATGATTATTGAAGCCAAAAAAAGTATGGAAAAAACGACTAATTCAAAAGTTAGAAGTTAATAGGTATATAATTTGGAAATACAGGGTGGCGCAATGGAATGTGCATATTGCATCATCTTTTTTTGCGGGGTAGAAAAGGCGCGAGCGGGGGGCGCCTACATTATTGGGTTGGCGGGCTTATGGAGTTTTAGTCGCTATGAATCACTTCGACGGGAAGCGTCGCGCATTTTACGAGAACTCTCGTTCATATATTGCTACTAGGCGATTACATTGTGCTGAATGTGGACTACGGCGAGTGCTAATTTAATTAAAATATGGGAAAAGCGTTTTGAAGAGACCGGTTCAACATTTAAACCACAAGCAAGAACATCTAGGACCGAAGACAATGTTGTGAGAGTTATGGAGTCAGTACGAGAAAATCCACAAATATCGACTCGCAAGAGATCGTCTATCTTACAATTATCGCGACGAAGTTTGCAACGAATTTTATCATTGGATCTTAAACTGCATCCATGTAAGCTGCAATTCACACAAGAATTGAAAGAGTCTGACTTCATAGCAAGGCTCACATTTGCTAGTGAAATGTTTAATCGATTTTTCCAATTTTGACAATATCCTGTTCTCTGACGAGGCTCATTTCCTTATGAATGGGTTCGTAAACCGTCAAAATTGTCGTTACTGGAACAGTGAAAATCCCAAAATCAAACACGAAACCATTGCATAATCCTAAAGTGACAGTATGGGCAGCAATCTCTGGCAGAGGAATAATTGGTCCTTTTTTCTTCGAAAATGCGCGGGGCCAAAACGTCACGGTTAATACGGAACGCTATGTTGAGATGTTGGACGGATTTTTGGCTCCAGAAATTGAAAGTTCAAGAATAGTGAATTCCAGAACTTGGTTCCAACAAGATGGAGCTACCTGTCACACATCAAATGACTCCATGGCGGTGGTGAAGCAGATGTTCCCTGGCAGACTGATTTCGAAAAGAGGTGATATCCCATGGCCCCCACGTAGTCCAGACTTGACGCCTCTTGACTTTTTTTGTGGGGATACATCAAACACAAAGTCTATAGTAATAATCCAAGAAACATCGTTCAGCTCAAGGAGAATATCCGTGGTGAAATGGCAGCCATTACACCAGTATTACTGAAGAAAGTTTTCAATAATTTTCGTTTGCGGTTAGAGGAGTGCCGTCGTAGAGAGGGTCACCATTTAGATGATGTTATTTTAAAAAAAATAAACTCCATTTATTACTCTACAATGCCTTAGATTTATTTTAACCATACCTTTTGCATTTATTTTTCGATCTATTTTTTTAAATACGCACATTCTATTGCGCCACCCGTATAAAATAATCGGTATGTAATAAAGTCTGCTCACAATTTAATTGAAAACAAAATTTTACAGTAAAGTTTGAAATCTAAAACATTTTAAATGGCTTGGCAGTAAATTGTAAATTCGAGCTACTTTTACTACAAAAGCACGGCCCATGGGAGAGGTTATTTTAGGAACAAGAAGCTGCTTATAAGGAGTGGAACGGGAAAAATTAAACGAATTAAAAAGAAATTGAGGACTACACAGTGGAAAAACTTTATAAAACAGCAACAAAGACCTCAAATCGATATAATTTTTAAAACTAAACTATGCTTAACATACGGTATGATATGACCACGACGCCTCAGTGAATACAAATATCTCATAACTCTATTAAACGTCATCTGAATTTTTCTCATATTTTGTTTATTAGTGCCACTATATTTCTCCTTAATCGATCTGGGCAACACTAAATCAGTGTTATAAAAACTTCGCGGTAAATAATTTAAACGCCGGACTACATTATCCACATGATAGTTAAAGTTTAGTTTGTTGTCTAAAACTACTCCTACCTACTGATTGGTGAGGAAGGTAACAGAAGATGTGTGAGAGTCTACTTTAGCAGGCGCTTAATGTGAACAAAATTTGAATCTCAGAATATATATGCTAGATCGGTAAATTATATGGGAGATACCAAGAAGGGTGCGTTTAATTGGTAAATTTTTTTAAATCTTGGCAACTGATAGTTGAAGTCTAAGAACTAGATGTTACAGGAAAGAAATTGCATTTCGAAATGTCGGTTTATTTGTATGTGAGATACCGCGAAAGATAGGTCGATAAAAGGCCAAAGGTAAAATATGTAACTATGTGAAGTTTTAAAGATTTACAGAAGCCTTTGAGTCTGCCCTCCAATTAACCATACAGATGGACAACGCTCAATTGACTTAAAAAGTCATGAAACATATTAGACAAAAGGTGCTTGGTACTTTAAAAGATTGTTTTTGGGTGTAATTATTTTTGCCATTTTAATTGACATACATCTTAATCATACCGGATAAATGCATAAAGGACCAAGAAAGTAAGACAAAAATGTTGAGATATACACTGAAAATAAGACTTGCTAGACAGTACTGGAATTTCAGTCAGCCAGAAATGTCACCATGAATTAATGTGCAATAAAAGAAGAATGATTTCAACTTACTGAAGTTTTCCGCTTAGAATTTGAAGAAGAACTCAGAACGTAGTATCAATTTTAATGCTTAGAACTAAGTTTACTAAAAGCCTGATTCGTTAAAAATTCCAATGGAAAAACGAGAAAAGTATAATTATTCTTATTTAAATTTAAATTTTTAAAATTAAATTTAAAATAAATTTTTAATTTTTTAACAATTACAATGAAATGCAATAGACAAAAGTGTACCGAATTCAGAGCAACTGAGCAATGAATGTGATCATAAAACGGATATTTGTATGGGAGGTACCAAAGATGGCATGGTTAGTCCATTGATTATAAAATAATACTATAGACCAAAATTAGATTATTGCTTTCCACCAATTAGAAATTTCTGAAGGTAAGACTGAATTTCGATGAATCGGTCAATTTGTATGGGTGTTAACGGAAGAAACGGCCGACATGGTCCATTTGCTACGTCGGCTACACGTACTCGTTTTGGACTACGCCAAGTGGAAAGTACAAATGTCGATGCAAATGCCAGTGTGTAAATCTGTCTGATTTGGTCGGAAGGTTTATTTTGGAACTTAGGTTCCGGGAAAGAGATTGGAGGTTTTATAGAAGAACTAAGGTTCTTAGCGGAATGTGTATACGTACGAGGGGGTTTCGCAATAAAGGAGAGGAAACAGACATCTGTTAACTTATGTTATTATCGGGTTTTATTCGTATGTTGAGGGCGGCTGGCGGAAAAATAGATCAAGTATCCCGCTGATTTCAACCAAGAGACCTCCATGCCCCGCTGGGTTGCCATATGGGCGTAACAGAATAGACGTTCTTATAGTTACATGGTTGTTGGAAGGGGTCCTTACACGGGCAAATAAATAGTTAATTTTTACAATTTACAATATTTACAAACTGTTTCTTATAAGCAATTCAATACAATTGAATTTAACTCAGTGTAACTTGATATAATGCAATTTTAATTCAAAACAATGCAAATTAATTAAATACAATTCAATTTAATTTTCCAAATTCTATTTAATTCATAATTTACTTTATGTATAAACTTACAGCGTTTATATTTAATTGAATTATAAAGAAAAAAACTTATTACTAACTATTCTAGAAAAAAAAATTGTCTTAATGAATTTTTATCCATAAAGTACACAAATGTATTATATACGTAGATGAATTGCCAACCCAACTTTATAAATGAAATTATTGTGAATTATCCTGAATATAAAATCTAACGTTGCTAAGCTTCGTGGCAAATTCGTGGAACCAGTATCGGCCACTTAACTTTTATAAGTCTACTGGTGAGCATTCTTTCTCTCTAAAAATAAAACATCTTGAATTTTAATTAATTAATTTGATTTTTTATCTCCAATTATTTCTTTACAATTCGCAACTTGCATGTAATTTCCCTTGTACTTTGAGAAATTATATGTTCAAGACAATTTTCTCTTCCCACAGCCAGAGACATTTCCCTAAGTACGAAATCCACAACTTGAAAGATTTATCTAAATCCCACAACCAGATAATTTCTCATCCAACCCTTACCGCTATTCGGAACTGGTTTCTCCGCCTTCATCGCTACCCCGCTAACTTCCATATCCAGTTTCGTGATCTACTCCAGTACACTTTACAACATTCATTTTTCAATTCATGGCAAGGAAGGATTAACTACGTTCAACAACAAGTTTTAAGAATTTTCATAAAGGTCAACAACGACCGCAATGACAATCAGACCGACCAACATTGAACAATGGAATTAGAACTGAATGAGATAAATTTTGAACGGCTGCTTGGTACTTTAAACACTCTCTCCGCAGATCTACAGTTTTGCCTCATCAAATGTTATGCACTTTCTTTACAGTGGTTGAAAGCATGGTGGATACAGGTTGTGGTTGCAGATGGAATGACGTGAATTTTGACACAATGTGTTGAAATAATAATCAAAACGAATAGACTTTCTCAAAAATGATGTTTTATATGTCAAATTATTGCTTGGTATAGGATTATACCTATAAGTTCCCCTTTATAAGAAGTAATTGTTAAGTTCATCTTGACCCCTATGTTATCACCATTTGACCTAATATTTACATCTGGAACTACTTAAAGTAAAGTTTGATAAATAATTATGCTGGGCAACGTTCATACTCCCTCTTTTCTTACACATGTTGCGATTCTTTTGCTATTATTTTTGCCTGATACTTGCCAAGAGATTTATGGAATTTTCTATAAACATTTTGCATCCGTTGAGTATATCTTAATAAATTAGAAAACAAATTTTCTAAAAATTGTTATTAGTAGTTTTTGATATGATACAATGTACGAACAACAATAAGTTATTCAAAACTAATTCTCACTTATTTGCGACACTTTCTTAAGGAGCTGTAGTTTTTTTTACTAGTAATGGAATCGAAATTGTACGCAAGTGTCCTTTTCCAAACACTTGTAAGTATTTTGTTAACAAAAACGATTAGATTTGAGAAATTTGTAAACATATTTTTCTGGAAAGTGATGAAGAAGAAATATGGAATAAATAAATAAAAATTTGTAGCAGTAATAGATTAGGTTGAATAGTCTGTTGGTGTACAATTACACTTAGTTCAAATTGCAAATGCATACTTTATACCCTAATAATTGAAAGCGTGGAGATTGAATCGAAATATAGGCAATTTTAACATAATACAGGGTGGGCCATAAGGGTGTTGGCGGTTTAAATATTCAATTAAAAAAAAAAAAAAAAACTACGAAACATAAAAAAATATATTTGTATTTTTAAAAAGTAGAAGCATGGGAATTTTTAAGACTTAAAAATAATGTTGTCCAAAAGGCTTCCCTCGGCTGCTTGACACTCTTGGAACCGAAATCGCAAATTTTGGAAAACTCGTTGAAAAGTTGTTCTCGGTATTTTGTTACTTTCCTGAATAATGTTCCTCTTCCACTGCTCTAAATTGGTCGGATTATTCTCGTAGACTACCGATTTGAGGTAGCCCCATACAAAATAATCGCATGGAGAGAGATCGTGGCTACGTGGGGGCTATTCAATATCACCCTTTTTCGAAATGAGTTTTCCAGGAAAAACATTTTTCAGCAGCTCTATGGATACCCTAGCCGTATGACATGTGGCCCCATCCTGTTGAAACCACATCCTCGAGATATTGCCTTGAAGTTCTTGCAAAGCTGGCACCAAAAAGTCTGCTAGCATGTTGCAATAATTGTTCGCTCTAACCGTCATCGCATGCCCTCTTTCGTTCTCAAAAAAGTATGGTCCAATAATACCGGTTGACGTTATCCCAGCCCACACGACAAGCTTAGGGCTGTGAAGTGGACGTTTATGCAAGCGTCGGGGATTAGTCTCGGACCAGAACCGACAATTTTGCTTGTTCACATGGCCATTAAGGTGAAAATTGGCCTCATCACTAAAAATCACGTTGTTGAAATTGTTGAACCGCTCTAGCATCAAATTGACAAAGTTAAGTCGGTTATTGGCATCATCGGGTTTTAATTCTTGGACTATCTGAATCTTATAAGCCTTCAAATGCAAATCACGTTTCAAAATTCGTCGTAAAGTTGTTCTTTTGACATCCAAAGACTGACTTCTCTTACGTGTTGACTGTTGCGGATTTCGCTGAACTGAAACACGAACACGCTCCACAATGTCGGCTGATCTTGCAGAAACTGGGCGACCACGAACCGTAATTGATTCTGATCCATTTTCGTATCACATTGGCGCTTGGAACTTCACTTAAATCGTGTAAACCGTGTTCATGCCGATACAAACGTCGTGCAGTAATCACTGATTTATTGTTTTCGTAATACGCTCAGACACAAAATGCACGCTGCACTCCCGTGTACGGCTCCATAGCGACTAAATTTCCAGGAAGCGGCGCAGCGAACAACATATCCCCCCGCCACCGCGTGCCACTCCGATTCAAGCTTCTGTCTTTCTTTCCTCGACCACTAGCCCGATCTGTAGACAAAAAACACCTGATCAATCGAGTAAGAAAATTAAAAAAGAAATTCCAAAATGATCGCCTGCTATGATCATTAAACTGGACTAATTCTCAGAATTTGAGACCATTTATTGAGTCTCAAAAGAATAATACGCATATATTCATGGAACATGAAAAGGTGTCCTATATCTTCTTTTAAGGAATACAAAGAAAGTTGGGTTTCTTATGTTCAAATCCGGCCAAGAGCGCTACCCAGGAAACGAAGGCACTGATTCTTGTTCCTCTTTTTAAACTCACAAACTTATAGTAGCAGGAAAGTATTATGATTCTCCTAAACGGTTTGACCGATTTTTATGAAATTTTACATAGGAATTTTTGAAGTGTTAGAAAGCTCACGTTTGGAGACTCAACAATCCAGCCACTGCAAAAGCCGCACCATGGGGGTCCAAGTTACGAAACTTCAGGTTTAACAATTTTTTTTTTTTTTGTGTTACCAAACCAATGTTTCGGAATCAATAACAAAAATTTTCATATCACCGTTTAGCCCATGAGAAACATTCTTACATGTGTCGATTATCTTTAATTGCTTGAGCGATATGTGATTTATTATATATTTTTTGATAATTTTACCTCTGACTTTTTAAAATTTTTTCGACAATTTCGACAATAATTTTTACATAGAAATAATTTTACGTAAACTATTAAGGAAATTGCTCCAGTACCTTCTAGATGTAAAAACGGCAGAATTCAAAATTCAAAAATCGTGAATAACAGCTTTTTTGCACAATTTTTTGAAAAAACTATCATCTTTCTTTGACCGATTGCGGAACAAATTGTTCAGAAATGAGTTACATCTTTATATTATTCTGAAAGATAACAAAATTTAGTACACTCGAAATCCTTACTGTCTTCCTAAATGTTAAAGTGGCAACTACGGCTTGCCTGAAATTAGTAATATTTTTGAACAAAAAATAAACTTTTTTCAATTTTTAAAATGCAAATTTATAACTGCCTTCGTTTATGATAAATGTGGTGAGTTTGTTCATCAGTTATCTACTAAGATACAAAGCAATTTCTCAAAAATCGAATTTTTTGGTATTTTTGAATTTTGTTTGGGAATTGTGGAATCCTTTTAAGGAATGCTTAAAAATTTATTATTGTTATATTTTACTTATTTGGACCATCTTATGGTGAAAACTTCATAGTGCTCAGTACAAAAATAAACAATTTATTGCGCTTTTTAATGCTTAAAATTGAATTTTATATTATAGGATTCTGCCATCATTATTTTATAGATCTAAAATGTGGCACCAGGAAGGAACCAGTTAAAGTACTTATCGGCAAATTTTCCGAAATCCAATTCTTTTCCTAACTCAGAGACCTCACCGACCTGAATTCCTATCCAATTGTTTTCGTTCATAATTTTCAATAAAATCCAAAAAAAAACAAAATTGTTCAATTACCCTTGTGCTTTCGAATACATCCTACTGCTTTAAATCATACAGGGTTATCCTTTTTTCGGTTTCAATATTAAAAGCGATAACTTAATGAATGTTGGAGTTCAAATGCTCCAACGCTTAGGAATTGTCCGCGTAAACACGGTCTTTGACGTAGTCCCACACAAAAAAAAGTGTACCCGCGTCAAATCGCATGAACTTGGTGGTCAATTGACATCGTTAAAACGTTAAGTTACGCTTTCAGGAAACCTCTTATACAATAAAGCCAAAATCGGTTGTGCTGTGTGGCTCGTGGTACCGTCTTGTTGAAGCCACATGTTGTTCAATTCATAATCTTCAATTGCAGGCCAAAAAAGTCGGCCACAGCCTTCTGAATGGACGGTAAAGCATCATTTTCGAAAAATACTGACCAGTGACACTTCCAGAGCATAACGCGCACCAAACGGTCACTTTTTCCGGATTTTCCACAATCACTTCTGGATTCTCCTGGTCCCCCACCAGCGTGTGAGAAATGAGCTTCCTTGCTGAAGAAAATTTTGTTTGAAAAAATTTGTATTGAAAGCCTGTTGCTGTAGCACCCAATCAGCATATTTATGGCGTTGTGAATGGCCAACCACATTTAATTGTTGCGTGATTTGAACTCTATATGGATATACGTAAAAGTTCAAATGCAAATACGGCCAGAATGAGGCGTAAGATAGGCCCAATTGCTGAGAACGCCGTGGAATCGATAAATTCGCATTATCCGCCACGTAGAAGTAAAACTTCAGATGACATATATTTAACAGCTGACAGCCTTGCCAGACCAGAAGTTTTGAAGGCACTAAATGGATAACTCCATATAGTCATGATCACGTACTTTCTGGAACCTGCCGTACAGATTTTCCGATTTGCCCAAATTATTTTTTTCCTGTAACATCACATTCGTAAACTGCGGTAACTTTAATTTTTGTATTTGTTTATAGATGTTGGCAGAGTTGTAAGAAATCGGCCGATTAACTGCGACCGTATGGTACTTCCCATACAAATTGAGTGATTTTCGGGAATTCAGTTTGTTTCTTTCCTAACTCCTCTTCCATAAACTGTGGTTATCTATGTTCTAGTCCATTGTATTGGTTTATAATTCTTGGCAGAAAATAAAAAAAAAAAATAAAAATTGACCTGTTGGCTGCCCTTTGATATCTGCCATACAATTGACATTTTAAATCAATATTTGAGTAGATATATTTCATTCAGCAGCACTAAATTTAGTAAAATTCGATACACGTTGAGCGTAAAGGTAGTCTCATAATGGAAAGTGAGCACAGAGTCACACTTTGTCTTTTTTCAATCCATTTTTTTCAATCTGTCCTCTTGATTTCTAATTAATGGCCCGCAGTTGCTCAGATTTGTGCGTATTGTACTACACCGCAATACTTTTTAAAGTGGCAGAAAAATCGGCCCAATTACTACGTCCTTCTGGTACTTTTCATACAAATGATCAATTTAACCCGAGTGTCTCTGTTATAAAATCCTTCAAGCAGTTGCAAGATTGATAAATCGTTTGCATTTCATTCATGCCGAAAAAAAAAAATTAAATTTCATTCACTTTTCACCGGTGCAAGATATTGAGAAAAATGTCATGATATTTTTTTTATGAAACATGCGTTACTGATAGCTTATTACAAATTCAATGGACAAATTTCAATGCCAAGTCGATCGTCAATTGTGTGGATTCTTAAATGCCTCATTGATAGAGTTAAGCTCTTCAATATTTTCTCTATGCATTTGTGGATTTTCATACAAATCAGTCCTGACAATCTAAAGTTCCAGATTTCTTAAAATTTTTTCTTCATTTCAACCCATTGTGTAATTAATCCTATACCGTGAAATTACTCCAGTAGGGGAAAATCTATTCATAGAATTTAAACTCATCAATATTTTGTCTATGCTTTTGTCAGTTCTGACAATTTAAAATTCCAGGTTTATTTAAACTTTTTCTTCATTTCAACCCATTGTGCAATGACCCCTATGCAATGACTATTTGCTTTAGAACAACGAATATCTTTGGTGATTTTTCGGCTGTTGCAGCATTTATTCTACAAAAAACAAAAATGAAAAATGTACAGGGTGTCCGTCGGGAAGGTATAATATTTTGTTTGCTTATAATTTTTGACTAAATGAAAAAGAATGGATCTTATATTGATAAATGTTTTATTTAATGTCGGCAATTATGTATGGCAATATCAAATAAATGTCCGCCTCTATTAGCCTCACAAATGCGAGTCGTTTTGAGCACATTTGTCATTACGTTCTCACACATTTCATGCGGTATTTCATTAATTTCATCACGAATATTTTGTTTGAGGTGCTCAAGCGTTTCTGGTTTGTTTCCATAAACCTTGTTTTTCAGATATCGCCACAAAAAGAAGTCGGGAACAGTCAAATCAGGCGACCGTGGTGGCCAATCAACATCACCATTTCTAAAAATAACTTGTTGTGAAAAGAGGTCTCGCGGTAATTCCATTGTAATCCTGGCTGTATGCGATGTGACACCGTCTTGTTGATACCACATGTTAATCAAACCCAAAGCATGCAGTTGTGGCATTAAAAAGTTTTCAATCATATCACGATATCGCTCCCCATTGACAGGGTACGCCGTTTTCAGTTTCAACGAAGTAAAGTCCCGTGATTCCTCCTGATCAAATTGCACACCAGACTGTCACTTTTAATGGATGCAAATTTTTGAGGGGTTTCCCTTCCCCAGAGCCGACTATTCTGTTTATTCACATATCCATTCAAATGAAAATGTGATTTTATTATTTTTTCGTGAAAATTGGGGTTGTCATGGGCGAGCTGTAACATCCTATTGGCATATGTACGGCGACGTAATTGGTCTTGTGGAAGAAGCTATTGTGTCAACTGAATCTGAGATGGAAACAAATTCAAATCCTTGTCCAAAATTGTGGCCAAAGTTGTTCTTTGAAGGCCAAGCTCTTGAGCACGACGTCGAATTAAGGTTGATGGATTGTTTTGAACACGTTCTTGAGCAGCAGTAATGTTTTCAGCCGATGTTGCAGTACGTTATGGTCCATGCTTGGCCCTATCAGTTTCTTCGAAATCATTCACTGTGCGTCTTGTTGGCACGTTGTTTCTTCCGTTAGCACGTTGTTTTCACGTAACTTTCTCATCGTCACAGTAATCGATGATTGATTTTGATAACATTAACGATTAAAATTAACGATTAAACTACGTTGGTTTATCGAATATATTTCCATAATGAATTTGCCACGTCTCTACTTCACTAATGCCAAATATGAACTGTCAAGACTAATGTTTACCAAAATGGCGGCAAAACAAAGTGGTATACCTTCCCGACGAACACCCTGTATATGCTGTGATTCTGTGGTTCGCAAGTAAAGCAACCTCGAATGTGTGAAATATGAAAAAACTTAAACTTAATCTTCACTAGTTATTCGTCAATTTTAAGTAACATAAGAACAACTCCTTTTTATATAAATTTTTGGAAACTGCCCCGTTTTAAGCGCTGTTGTTCAAAAATTATCAATAATACAGACCAATTTTCCACTTGAAAAATGAAATAAAACTGCATATTTTATTTTTCGTGATGGAGGGTTAAGCGTACTGCGTCTATCAAACTTTTTTCCTGTCCATTTTCAGTTATATTTCTTAAAAAAATATTGTTGTATTTTAACTTCTTAAAAATATCATCGATTTCACCTAACAGATTAGCTGTATGAACTTAAATAATCTGCAGCATTTCAAAAGTATTTAAATATTAAATTATTATAAAGAATCTCGGTGTTTGTCCGACAATAAATCAACATCAGCCAGTTACATCTATACGTAAATGCTAAAGCACAAGGACAAAACTTGCCTCGTTAAAAAGCATATGTTCGCCGGTCGTTTATTGTAAGCTTACTTCCTAAGGATGACATCTTAAAGGAGTTTATAACAATTGCAAACTTATACAAGCAATTTCTCTTTGTATAGCCTTAACTCATGGTCACAGTTTCTCGTTCGTATATCTGTTCATTCTTTGTCGCATAAATCTTCAGCCAGCAGAAAACCAAACATTTGCAAAGATTGCATTATTATCTACAAATGCCTTTCTATAAATTACATCAAACCTCACCTCGTTGGAGGAGATGCTGTTTGTGCCACTGCAAGTACGTCAGAAGCAATATGTTTCAATTTGAAAGTAATGTTCACCAACATCGTCTGGTGATTATGGTTTTGGGTTAATTTGTCCTCCAAACCTGGGGTAATGTTCTTATTACACTCAGAAGACACAAGACGGAATAAAGTAATTAATTAAATGGCAAAGACTTCCGTTTGATAAGTATAGTATATATTAGCAAGGACCATTGACAAAATGTGTCTTAGGGTATAAATACTATGGATGCAGAGAGGGCGAATAAGAAAGAATTCTAAATTACAAGTAGAATTGCAGACATCACACACATTATAATCTAAGTATACAAATGAAGTTACTGCATTTAGCTAATTTTGAATTGCTGGAGAGCAAATGCTTATATTGAAATTGAAACAAAATTCCATTGCACACCATTACTATGATATGAGGGGAGTTTCTCACATTCAGTGAGCTTATACACTTTCTATTTTTAGACTTCCTTGACGGAACCTACAGTTTAAGAACGATTCCGAACGACACAACTTAAAAATCATTCACCAGACTAGTCGATCACTCGACTACTCGAAGTATTTGGCAGACATATCGAGGTGACCGCTCCACAAATAATAGGAAAGAGAAATAACTGTATGCGAGATTAAACCTGTGATCATGCAACCCACGTGTCACCAGCTCTACGTATATCAGCTTTATACGAAATTGACCTGTCACTTTAACATAGCATTACGGAATTTTGTCAGTCCGAAGCCAAGGTTTCGATTAGATAAGGTTTTCCTTAGGTAAGTTCTAAATATAACAAATTTTTAAATTAAATTTACTTGAATTACATTTTAAGTTTTTCGGATACAAAGTGGAATTCTTAAAAAAATATTCAATACTTGCTTAAATTGCCACTAGAATATACACCCTATGTATTATACGCCGCAAATAGAAAATAATCTCAAGTGCTTCGGTCTTCCGCGCTTTTTCTCCAAATCGTCATACTAAGTTTCCAATACTTCAAAGGCTTGGTCCTTCCAACGGAGTCTTGGTCGGAACCTTTTTGCATCGTCCTTTGAGTTTGTTATCGTGCTGATGGATTTGGCTCCTTCCGCGTAACATGACCCAGACAACGCACTTGCTGAATATTGATGCGCTTGATCACGTTGATGTCGTTATATAGCTGATAAAGATCATAATTCCTGATCACGTTGATGTCGGTTATAGTTCTTGCAGCTCCGATACTGTCTGTCAAAGGTAATGAATCCATGTACTTGCTGGAATAATTTTCTCTCCAAGACTTCCAGGACTGATTCATTTGTATGTTGCCTACCTCAGAGTTAGAGTGCGCAAACAGCAAGACAGGTAATACCAATGTCTGGTACTATCGGATTTTTGTTTGTCGAGAAAGAGTTTTATAATTAAACCCCTTATAAGGCTCATAATGATATCTACAAGCAATATTCCTCTCTCCCCAATACGTATTCCTAGTTAAAAATTGCCTCGAAACTGCTTATGACACTGCAATTAACTTATCCTCTTCATATCATTTCACCGAAAATTTTTCTTCATCTTAGATGCCTTTTAGATGAGAAATTTTTATATAAACGTAGCAAAGAATTTCGAGCGCTTTGAGCTTCTGTGCCTTTCTCCAATTCTTCGCGCTAGGTTTTGATAATATTTCAAATGTCTAGTTCTACTAAAGGAGTTAAATTTGCTTCATCCATCGAGTTTATTGCATTAAATCGTTTGGGCACTTCCGTCAAAGCTAATGCTATATTTTAATGCGATTGATCACGTCGATGCCAGTATGTAGGTAGTGCAGTCAGTGATCTATGATTGATTCATATATTCCAGGAAATATTATATATTTATTCCGATACTGATTCGTTTGTCTGACTCCCAATCCAGTAAGGCTGATTGGATTAGTGTAGTGTCTGATGCGATGGATTTTGGTTTACTGGCAGAAAGCTTTGTCAATAAATGTCTTGATAAGTCCACAGTATCCTCTGCTTGCCAGCAATGCTCGTTTAGCGCTATACCCAATTTTGTAGATTTATTCTCAATTCTTGAGAGGACTGCAGTAACAACTAAAGATTTTATTCAGCGTAAGGAATTTTTAATGAAAATGTTAGTTCTGTTTAGTACAGTTCTTCTAACAATCAGCACCAACAATTTATCGGAGAGTTCGCCACCTGTAGAAATTATAGTTTTGTGGTTACCAACCAGTCTGGCATATCATTTCCTACTTACGAAAGAAGCACCGCTATTGGCATGTCATTTAAGTTACTCAAAGTAGCCGAATACTCCATGGCATTGCCAGGAAATACCTGCTCCATCGGAATTATCGGAAGTATTAGACTGCCTGTGAAATTCATCAAAGGGTTCTGCATAGTTTCAAGCGAACAATCCACAATGAGTTCAAATTAGAAATTTCGCATTCCCATTTTCGAAAAATAAATTTATAAACTTCCGATCATATCAATATATAAGTACAAAGGATGATCCAACCTCAATAAATATGGATACAAATTTGATATATTTATTCGTAAACCGGATAATATGACATCCAGTGACCAAAATTTAACACATAATTTGCTTTACGACGTTCACATTGCAGATTTAAAAGCAAAAAAAAAAAAATCTTCTAAATCTAAACCTTACCATAATTTCAGAAACAGTTTATAATGCCCTCTCATACTCTCTTTTTTCTTATCAGCCATTGGTGTATGCATAAAGAGAAAACAATTCTATTAGCCCTTGCAATAATTTCGGAATAAGGCACTGACAATTGTTTTCGATTTACCTTTGAGATAAAACTGCTCAAACTTGTACAAAGAATATGCCAAACCTGATTATTAAATCGCCAACTTGTATAAAAACGACTTGTTCGGTTTGGAAAATTAGTAAAAGTCTTTTGTTGTGGAAATAAAATTTAATTTCGAATAAATACTTTCAAAATTCACTTTGTCTGTATATGATATTGGGAAACCTAATTATATATCATCACATCTATTTAGACACAAAATGATTTAAGATGCGTTTACAGTGGTAGCGACACATCTGTCATAAGTTTGCGGCGTATTCAACAAATGTTCGGATTGAGTGATGTCCTCCACTCTGGCTGGTCGCCAGGATGATGGACATGTTAACTACCGTAAATATTCATCAAATTGTTGAAAAAGTTGGTACAGCTTAATATCTTAACAGATTGTTGATGGGATTATAAACGGAATATTTTGACCTACCCTTTCTGATACCACCAATACAAATTGCAACCTAAGTTTTTATTCATTTTATTGGTTAAAATATTTTTTAAAAAATTTACCTTTTAACCACACAAGTGGCCTATTTAATCCATATTGTCTTAGGTTAACATTTTGTATTCATTTAGACTAAATAGAATATAATTTGGTAAAGAATAATTCTTTGTCAAAGTATGCAAACTATGCAAATTGAACGATTTTCCGAAATTCGATACTTTTCCTATAATTACTAAGAAGTAGGTTCTGGTAGCCTACATTTTTATTCAATCTATTGACATATAACTTTGTAAAATTTGAGAAAAGAAGGCAAAGTTATTTGGTTTCTTCTGGTATCTCTAGTATAAATGACTAATTTAATCGATATATTTTTAGCTTAACTTCTTTTCAGGCTTTTGCTGAGCTATGCTCTGATAATGAAAATGGAGAACAATTGGCCGACATATCGTAGATTGTATTTACTCAACCAAAAATTGGTGCTCCCTTCATATTTTGTAAGTGCAGGACATCAGAAAATTCTGCTGTTACTACGTTTTAATTAAAAGAACATTAAGAAAATAAGAGCGTAGCAATTTACCGCGCCATTTTTTAGAAATGCTCATATTTTGGCACCAAAGTAATTGTATGTCAGGTGAATATACGAGTGTATGTAAGTCAGTTCAATTGACTGAAATTCTTATACTGGTTTTGCTTTATTTCTTTTCCTTAACCCGATTAATAAAAGGCACAAATTTTTATGAAAAATCGTCCAAAAATATCTCCCAAAATAATTTGAAAAATGTTCCAAAAAATAAAACGAAACTATGCAAAACCAAAACAAAATTGCAAAAATTTCACAAAAAACAATCGGTTATTTCTCATATGATTTATCGCCCAATTGAACAATATTTTGAATGAAAAATATGTTATTTTCGGGGTAAAATAAGTAATCATTAGTATTCGTAAAATAACTGTATTTTTCCACTATTCCAATAAATGTTGCAAATAAAAAACAGAAAACATATTTCAATATGAAATTCTTTTAATAAAAATCTGCATTGGAGCTATAACTTCAGAACGACAATAAAGACAGCGATAGCTATATAACAACCATATGTCAATCAGTTGGTTAAAGTTCCCAATTTGATGATTGCTGATTGATTTGATGAATGATTTTAAGTTCCCATTCGCCCCGCAAAACTAGACAGGATTTCGAAATTAAAGTAAGTTCCGCAGGAATAATAACAACAACCGGACGACTTTTATTTGAAATTTGTTTAATTTTGTAAGGTTTTTTCTGTTTTTGCTAAAAATAATTTTATTTCCCACCGCATAAAGTTGCACTTGTTGCAAGACTGGTAAGGCATCACTAAAGTATGCAATTTTTCTTCTTTTAAGGATATTTTTGTTTTAAATTAAAACGAACATATTTTTTAATTCAACTTTTTGTCTAAATAAATATAAGTGCTGATGTGGACAGTGCATTGCAGGTGAATTTTTAAAGAAATTATTCGATTAAAAAATCATACAATTTAAATACGAAAAATCGCCCAAAACCAATGTTTTACAGGGTAATTTTTTAAAATTTAAGTTTTTCAGGTTTTCAGCATTGACTGGTAATGGCGTCCAAACGTCATCTGTCAAAGTGAAAAGTGTACAGTATACCCTACCATTTCATCATGGAAAGACTAACAAACGAGCAACGATTGCAAATCACTGAAATTTACTATCAAAGTTCGTGATCTGTGACAAATGTGCATCGTTTGATACGACCATTTTATGGTCGTCATCATCGACCTGCTGAATCAACAATTCCTGCTGTTATCTCCAAGTTTCGCACCAAATTTACTTTGTTGGACATAAAACTATCGACTCGTATGCTTAGAGTGCGTACCGAAGAAAATATTGCAGCCGTAGCGACCAGTGTTAATGTCGATCGTGAAATGTCAATTCGCCGTTCTCAGCGATTGGGCATGTGTTACTCAACCACAAGGACAATTTCACACGTCGATTTGGGTTTGAAAGCCTATAAAATTTAACTCACGCAAGAATTCAAACCGAATGACCTACCATAACGTTTAATTTTTGGTGAATGGGCTTTACATAAGCTCAATGAAAATCCGCTGCTTTATCAAAAAATTGTGTTCAGCGATGAGGCTCATTTCTTGCTGACACAATCAAAACTGTCGTATCTGGAGTAATTAACAGCCACATGCCATATATGAATTGCCGACGCATCCGAAAAAAACAACAGTCTCACCAGAGAATTATGGGCTGGTGGGATTAACGGTCCATTTTTCTTCAAAGACGACCGTGGAAGAAACGTTACCGTTAACGGCGAACGATATCGAGCCTTGATACATGATTTTTTTTTTGCCCCAATTAGCTGAGTTGAACTTGGTTGACATGTGGTTTCAGGACGGTGTAACATTCCACACTGCTCGTGAAACAATGGATATGTTGAGGGATGATATTGGTGAGCAGCTTATATCTCAATTTGGCCCTGTGAATTGGCCCCCAAGATCTTGCGATTTAACGCCTCTTGATTATATCTTGTGGGGTTATGTCAAGTCGTTAATCTATGTGGACAAACCGAACACTATTGAAGCCTTACAGGAAAATACAACACGCGTTATTCGTGGAATACAGGCTGAAATGCTCGAAAAAGTGACGAAAAATTGGACCTTCAGAATGGACATTTTGAGACGGAGCCGCGAACAACATTTACATGAAATTATATTTGAAAATTAAATCGTAAAGACCAATTTATCGATTCCAAAAGCAAATTTTAATATATAATGCAAATTTGAGTGTTTTGTTCAATTAAAAAAAAAACTCCGATTAAAAAATTTAAAAAAAAAAAAATTAAAATATTGCATTTTGTGATTGTTTCAATGTGTTTCAATGAATTTTCACGTCCCTTTTGAAATTATCTTCGAATGATTTCAATTCAATACAAATGAACTTCTTTAAACTCATTAAGGAATATAATAGGTGTTAAGATCCTCTTTTTCAGAAGGGACATGGTATATCACTGTTCATTATTAGAAACTGCTCTGAATTATCCTATAATAAAAGAAAAATATTACAACTTACTGGAGTTCGAAGTTACAGGAGAATTTTTGGTTTTCGCAAAATTGACAAATTTTATATATGTGGTTCCCTAAAGAGTACGGCAATATAGTAAATGACTGGATTTAGTTAATTGAAAGCCTTATGAGTGGCATATTTAAATAAAAATATTAAGCAAGGAACATGTGGATTAAATCACTACATTTGTAAAAGCGGTACCAAAATCAGCGAATTTATTCAGTCCATATTTTCCAAATTTTACTAAGCATTACAATGTGATATAGTTAGAAAAAGAAACAAATTACTGCAATATAGGAAACTAAAATTTCGAAAATCGGTATGTTTGTGAGATATCAGGAAAAGTGCGACGTCCATTTCTATTCACAGAATTATATTGTTAACAAGCGAATGATGTGTGGTGCCATATTCGTCTGAGCTGAGCACAATGTCTTGGAAGATGTGAAACCAAGAATAAAACGTCTAAATTTGACAAGAGTTACCAAAAAGGGTGCGCCTATGATGGGTTTTACCCAATTTTTATCGAACATTGTAAATCAACATAGTGGATACAGATCTGAGTTAGTGCATCCTCTTAGTTTGAAATTACAGCAGAAAGATTAAATTACCGAAAATCGTCCAAATTGTGTAGAGGTAGAGTAACTTTGCGATTTGTTTTACTTCTCAGGCTCAACTTTTATAATCGCTTAACGTGCACCTTATCTGACTGAGTTTAGTGGGATTAAATAATAGATATGAACTTAAGAATGTGTTTATAAAATGGTCATTTATATGTGAGGCATCAGAGGAGAAGTGGCAATTTGCTACATTTTCATTCCTAAACTAAATGTATGAAGTGCAGAGTGACGTACGAACGGTTCTGCTGTCAACGTTCAGCTGTCAATGGGGACCGTTATTTAAAGAAAGAAAGAGTTTTTACCCATAACTATCTGTTTCAACATCATTTGGTTTTAGCAGGATGGAGCAACTGTACACGTAGCCAGGTAGGTTATGGCGAAGCTCAAACGAATATTTCCATACAAATTAATACCCAGAAACTACTTTCTCTGCAGGCCCCCAAGATCAGCAGACCTGGCTGCACCAGACTTTTTATAGGGTTGTGTCAAGCAAGAGTTGTATAAACAGAAATCAAGGAATTCGACTAAATTGAAGCAGCCCATTAAAACAATTGAGGCGATCTTGTAATGATTAATTTGTTCATCAGCATGGACGTCATTTACGGTCTATCATCTTCAAAACCAATTAGTTATATGAAATAAATTGAATTTTCAGTACAATAAAAAAAATATAAATACATTTGTTAAAAAAGTTATTCGAATTTCTTATTGCAGTGCAATTGGTGCGCCACCCTGTATTTACCTAGTTTGACTGAATTCCGCTTTACGGCTTGAAAGTCGATAGTTTGCAATGGAGGCACCAAATAGGCTGCAGTTAGTTGGTCGATTCGTTTCCAAGTATTGCCAAGCATTGTAAGAAAATACGACGGACAAATAGGTGTCCTACTACAGTCTACGAGATAGGAGTTACAGGGAAAAATTTCAAGTTCCAAAATATGACTGAATGAATCAACAGAGCCCATTTACAATAGCCACCTATAGTGTGTTCAAATGTAAGGCAGTGCTAAGTTTTAAAAAGTTTCATAAAGGCTTACAACAGTTATCGTGTCTACCAGCCTACCAACCGGAGAGTTGTACACCGCTTAATTTTCTTAAAATGCTATGATTTGAGTCAAAAGACATTGACATCGCTTTCTTCCGGGTGTTACACTTTTGCCATATTAAATAGTATATAGCTTTATTCTTTCGGGTGTATAGAAAATGGGTATAAAAATGTCACTAAAGTTAGAGAATATTTTATTTATGTGATGAAGATGAATCACATTTTTGTACTATTACAGTTCATTATTATCCATTTAGCGGTTTCAAAACTGCCTGTCTGGTAAGGCAGTCACCTGTCTTATATCTGTTATCTCAAGTGCAATCTATTTAGTGAAAGGTTTGCAGTTTAATAACCAAAGAAAGCGTAAAAATAGTTAAAACTTACTACAAAAGTGGTTATATAAACCTGGGCACTTTTCGTGCATTGCGGGGTGATTATGGTCGTCATAATCATCATACTATGCGAGGAATTGGGAAGATTATACCGAAATATGTAGAGACTCAAAGCCTTGAGGATGTGGTCAGGCCTGTGCATAATCAAGCTGAACGCACTGTGAAAAATATCGCTTCTGCTAGTGAAAGTGTGGCAGATAATCCGAGTTTCAATTCAGAGCGCTATGGCCGTATGATAATCGACTTTTTTGGCCTGCATTTGGAGATTGTGAGCTGGACGAAATGTGGCGAAACCACGAGCAACACAAAACGACCGATTTTGGCTTTATTGCATGAGAAGTTTCCAGACAGCGTAATTTCGCATTTTTGGCGACGTGAATTGGACACCAAGATCAAGCGATTTTCCGCCGTTTCACTTTTCTATGGGACTACATTGAAGATCGTGTTTACGCGAATAATCCCCATACGTTAGAGTATTCGAAAACCAACATTCGTTGATTTATCGCCGAGATGCCTCTCGAAATATGCGAAAAAGTGGTCGAAAACTACCTCAAAAGATTTCACTGCTGCAACCAATCCAGAGGCGGTTATTTAATGACTTTGTATTTCATACATAGTGGCAGGGTCCAAGCATTATAATGAAATAAAAGTTTTATCGAAATCATAGCTTTTTGTGTGTTTCATTTAACTTTACTTTTGAAACCGAAAAATGGATAACCTGGTATTAAAAGTTCTAAATGTGTAATAATAATATGAGCAAAAAACTAAATTGTCGCTACCATTGTGAACGTAGCCTATCGTTATTATGATGGAAATCCATCATCGAGAAATTGAAACAAATTGCGTTCAAATTACGTTATAATTATATATAATTTGTGCATTATAACATGACAAGAAAAACCATAGCAATTTGAGGTATCTACCTTGGCTAACATATTAGAAAGTTACCAGACAAAAACTCTCATTAGGATTTTCTGTTTCTATCTAACTAATTTACGATTAAAATAGTCCAGACTGTTGAAGTATTTCCCACTAAATGCTGCAAAGAGAGACGCTCATCCTCAATCCTCATGTAACCCCGCCGTCGCAAAGAATAGATTATTTTCTCACACGGCCTGTTATCTTAAATGACATAAACATTTCCATTTAGCTTAACACAGCTCATATATTGCGAGATAAATGGCTCACTTAGTGTAGAAATGAACCAAAGGTAACACTTCTGACAACTGACAATAGGCCAACAAATAAATTATTAACTTACAAAACATTTCTTCAATGTATGTGCCTGTGTGAGTTTGAAAATTAGTCATAAATTTATTAAACTGAAAAAAAAACAAAAAAAAAAAAAACTACAAACAAAAAAGAAGGGCAGACTAAAAAAACTAACAGGGCGTTTGAGGAACATTAAATTATGAACGCAATATCGTACAAGTGTGGATGGTCTCTGATCCCCTCGTGGAATCAAACAAATGCCAGGGAAGCGAAGAAAATCTAATATACAGTGATGGAATATTGTAATTGTGCAGTTAGAATCGTTACTAGATGTTACAAAACATAAAATAAACGAAAAAAATGGAACCATAACTGTCGGGTCATTCTTTATATGGTCTGATTTTTAGATATGACCTGGCTCCTTTATTAGCAATTCCTCCTTTATTAGCAATTCAAGTTGCAGTGACCCCGACAGCTCCCAAAGTAACCATCTTTAGTGCATTCACTGAATAAAAACTGCAAATTATCTCCTCGTATTTTAGTGTTAGATGAAATTATTGGAGTAAACACTTTTTGATAACAAATTTTCAAATTTGTGTGAATGTGTTTATACCAAATGTCTTTATTTGAAAGTGAGCTACTATTCAAAATTTCAATTTTAAAATTTGGTTTCAAATCTCTTATAACAGAAGACTGTTAATTTTGTGTGCAGTAAATTCTGGGAACTTGTTTGAAAGGATTCTTGAGAATCCGTTTTGTTGAAAGTATCTTTTTTTTTGGAAAAAATTCAGTAATTGAAAATCCTATGGAAATAAAATACGGCCATAGAAGAATTCATATCCAGTCAGCTAAAATCTCATTTTAAATAACAAAAATTTATCATATAGGTGACCCTATAAGCTACATAGCCCTCGAGTAGTGCAGAAATATTGAGTAACCCGTTACATACGTACAAAATATAGTTCAGAAGTCCACGAGGGTTTAACGTGACTCTCGCCGTGAAGGCCTTACCCACGGTGTGCGACACACTGGGCATATTACAATGCGATTGCCAACGCCTCTCTGGGATAGCCAAGTAAACTTGGACTATCCGATCTGGAATAGTTGTAGAACGTATATGTATATAATTTTTAAATATTTTTCAATGAATTTATTTTTTATCGTTTTTCTTCCGATCTATTCAATGGATTACGGGGATTTTTTGCATGCCAATTTTAAAAATGTTAGTTTCTAATTGGTCAGTGTATTTACGCAATATGACTTAATTTGTTGCAAAATATCAATAATTAATTTACGTAAAAATATGATGCTTTCCATGCCAAACAATGTTTGTTTGCTCATATATTCTCCATCTTATCCTCAAACACGTAAAAAAATTCGGACAATTTTCTAAAATCACTTTATAATATGTGATTTTCCACAACAAATGTAAGTTTACAAATAATCTGGATAAAAGGACAGCATTTTTTACAGAAATTACAAATAATTGGATGGGTAGATGTTAAAATTAAATAAAATAAATAGCTTTGTGGAGCAAACATACTTTTTTTTTTTTTTTATTTTCAACATTGAAGTCGGAAGAAAATATATCAGTGGATACAATTTTTGTTAACGTTGTTTTTTTCGTCTCTTTACAGAATTAACTAAACAGTACTTGGGAATTTTATGATGGAAAGGCTAAGCATAAAACAAAGAACCAAAGTTGTTCAATTTTACTTTGAAAGTCAGCATTCGATTATTCAGTCACAAAAATCATATCGAAATTTCTTCCATGTTCGAAATGCTCCTAGCGCTCCAACAATTTTGGGCAACAAAGAGCTATCTGTGATCTTCCGCGTGCTGGAAGATCGCGTGCAGTTCGAAATGAAGTGACCATTGCTTGAGTGCAAGCAAGTATTGCGAAAAACCTCTAAAACTTCCACCGGGCGGCGTTCTCAGCAGTTAGAGATGTCTAGGCGGTCTTTGCAAAGAATTTTACATATGTTACATCTTTTCCCATATAAGAGGCAATTGGTTCACGAGTTAAAACCAAATGATGCACAAGAACGCATTCAATATAGTCGCCGTTAACGTTACTTATGCGCCACCCTATACAAAACATTTGCAATGTTATGAAATGAGATATAAAATATTATGGCATAAAAATGTAGATTGTTCTGATTTCAGTGCTGGAAATTTACTCAAGAAAAGCAGACAACGCCACTGAAAGAATGTCTCATCAAATCTTTTCCTTTCGCATAGAATATAGTGTCTAAAACGATTAGCGTATGGAAATCAATATCGATTTCGATGCGATCGACATCGATCGATATCGTTGCCGTCGCGGGGGGACCAATTTAGGTAGTCAAATTTTCGATTACTTTGGTGCTGGCTGAATGTAAGCTATGACACGGCTTATTTTAACAGAAACTTAAAGGAAACCTAAAAATCTAACGGAATCAAATCGCACGATCTCAATAATCTTTTG
This sequence comes from Philornis downsi, assembly GCA_019455685.1. Taxonomy (NCBI): domain Eukaryota; kingdom Metazoa; phylum Arthropoda; class Insecta; order Diptera; family Muscidae; genus Philornis; species Philornis downsi. Next base: position 2,705,153 of record JAHXMU010000232.1, read on the forward strand.
TGTTCAAAGTATCGAAAGGGCCGAACAATTTTGTATACCCGCTTAAAGGTGGCACTCCAATGGAAACCGTTATTTAAAGAAGTGGAATGTGGGAGCTCCAACGAAAATTTTCAAACAAATTAATACCCAGAAACTTCCACTGGGCCCCAAGGTCACCTGACTTGATAGCAATGGACTCTTCTATAGGGTTATGTCAAGCAAGAGGTGCACAAAATGAAACCAAGGAATTTGACAAAATTGAAGCAGTCCATTAAAACAATAATTGAGGCGATCCCGAATTCAACCTTCAGGCCGGAATGAATAATTTTCTGATCAGGTGTCTCATAAACGTAAATGAACATAGAGGTGATTTACGGGATATCATCTTCAAAACCAGCTAGTTATATAAAATAAAATTGAATGTTCTATACAAATTAAAAAAATAATAACAATAATAAATAAATACATAAATATATGAAATAAGTTAATTAAAATAAGTTATTTGTAGCGCAATTGGTGCGCCATTACTGTTTTCAAACTGTCAGCATATTTCAGACGATATTGAAGATTGCAGATTGTGAAAAACTCTATTAAATATTAACACGACCAGATTTGTGGCAATTCGGCATTACTCTTACAGATTAGGCGTGTCGCTAAATGTGTCTCTTGTGCGAAAACCAACAAAGGGGTTAATGCGATATTCTTCCGCTTTCAATTGCGGCTGGGGGTCAACTCATATATGATTGCATTGTATTTTAAATTTTGATTAATTCAAAAAATCACGAAACGCATTTATTTGCAAAACGCCATGGATCAAAAATACGTCACTATTTGTCGTTTTCAAGTATAGGACCTTTGCCTCAGTCTTATACTTAGATTGTTTTCAACAAAATTGTAAATAATATGTTCTAAAATCACAAATAATATTCTTTTATGAATACCTAAGAATAGTGCATGGAATTTCCAAATATATTAATATATCTAATATCACTTGTCGTCAGAGCAGCAAATCACAGATGTATTTCATCACAGATGTATCTCATATCAATTAAATAAGTCATGTTGCGAATGTATCTTCAGCAAAATCGTACTTTTTACTTTTTCTATTCTATCGCACCTTCGGCACCTTTAAGATCAAATTCGGTGAAATGAATTTCATTTCATCCTAACTACTCCTAAATCCTTTTGTGTTGTTTTTTATCTCTTTGGGGCTTGCTTAATTTCTTCCATTTCGGAGCAAAAAAAACCAAGGAAAAAGTTTGTTCCTTCCTACTTTGTTGCGGCTCAAGAGAGATTTTTAAATACTAAGTTTAAGAATTCAATCCAACTGGTCAGCTGCCCACGATTCAGCAATTACACCCGAACATAGATAATTTACTTAAGAGTTAGTGATGCTATGCGATAATGTAAGCCCTCTAAAATAAATTTTCCTAACATATAAAATGTGGTAAAAGTAAACCTATAATTTTTGCGAGACTTTGAAGGTCTAATTTAACATACATAGTTGCACAATCCGATCGAAGTGAATTATGCATCATTTTTTTCAATAACTTATTGTCATTTTGAAAGCAATTTCATTATGCCCCTCTTGTAGAGACCCTACTCTCGGTTGGCCAAAAACTTGAACAGTGTATCTTCACAACTTTCCCAATCTTTCGCAATTTTTTCTCAATTCAACATAGACAGGACGAAGTGGTAATCGCATAGAAGAAGTTGTCAACTGTAAGATGGATGCATAAAAACCTCTCAACCAAACTTTGATAGCTTCTGCCAAGTCATTATCAATATGTGTGACCTAGCGTTATCCAGATGGCACACAATTGCTTCCCTACCGAGCAAAGCTGACAGCGATAGGACAGCAACTGATTATAGATGATTCCCTGCCAATTCCAGCCAAAACCTTCCTGACCATCAATCATGACTTGGCCACCGTTTGCACTTTCCTTGTCGGAGGTGACTCACATTTTATCACCAGTCACCATCCCCTTCAAAAATAAATCGATTTTTTTGCGATGCAGCAGCGATTCGCCGCTGCAAATTTAGATCATAAGATTTTTTTGCTTTAGTTGGTGTGGCACTCATACAGCGAACTTCCTTTTACATACAGGCTTATTGCAGTAGTTCCAAGTTTGGTTTTTTCTAAAGTTTAGCTTCTGGGTAATCGAATCGATGCTTACACGACGATTGGACTTGACGATTTCCATTATTTTATTGTAATTTTTGAATAGCATTTGCAGAATGTGCTGCATGTTTGAAATCCAAACTTCCGAAACGAAATCAACGAAATAAAAATTGGGTATGATTTGCAGTTACGGCATCAAAACTATGAACACTGCATTCATTTTCAGAAGCCTGACTTGACTTTGCTCTTTTATTTAAGAAAAAACTGCAAAATAAGGGGAATTTATTTTTTGCTGGTGTCCATTTTTGGCATTCGCTTAAACTGTCAAGCAATCACAAAACTCTCGGGACATATTTTGAGTATAAAATCTTGTCTTTCTAATACCGTCTTGCGTTACCCCATCAAACTTTTACAAATCAAGATACAAAATACTAAATCTATCTATTGGAAATGTAATGCATTTATTTTCACTGTACAAGAAATTTATTGCACCCACTGTGCCATACAAAACAGCCAGCCCAGATTCCAGCCAAGTGCAAATAAATGGTAAAAATTACCCTCAAATGTCTTAAAGACATTTGTTTTCCATTTCAGACTACCGCATAGTAATGCAGAAGCTCTTTCTTAAATAGAATTACGATATAATTCGTATGAAACCACCCAAAACTGTTTAGGAAACCAAAAAGAAAATGTTTATTTTGTTGCTGCTTCAAATTAATTAAGTTACACTTTATATTTTATGAGTTTTATGATTTGACATTAATAATATTTAGTTGCTGTTGTATCTTTTTTTCCATAGCAAATAAACACACAAGCAGTTGAACTCCCTGAATTTCTTTTTTAATACACACAATTTTAAAAAAGAATAATTTGGTATTTGGTTTTTCTTTCCTTTGTGATATTTTCATACTGTAATGCCTGTTTGAATTAGTTTGGGTGCCACCTTTTGTTTAAAGGCATTCAATCAATCTCGACACAAATTCTCCACCCGGGGCACAACATAAAAATAATTCAAGAAGGGACCACAAAAAAGTGAACCCACCACAAAGAGAACGGGAAAAGGCCCCTGTCACATATTTAAAATTTCACATAAATCTTCACACTATTGGGACAGTAAGACAGATCGCACGGCGGACAGACATGAAACAGACAGACGGATAGTCAGATAAATGATTTGTTCGTCCGTCCATTTGGCAGGCGTATGAACTGCGTGAGACATTCACTGACTGACATGTCAGCGTGATTTAAATTTGTGTTATTTGAAAATAATTTGAAAATATCAGAACTATGTGCCAGCGTGCGGCGCAAGTCACGATTTCGTTCGTTTTCAACTAATCCCAAAAAAGCCACTGAACAGCAGAAGAGGCACACTTGGAGTAATTGAAGGAGGTACCGAACTGCGCATGCGCACAATCGCATTTACAACACGCAACAATTATCCAAAACAACAACAACAACCACAGCAGCAGCATTGAAGAAACGTCACACAAAATTAGCTATGCCACGTTTCACACAACAGTACATTGAAAAGCGTTAACGATTTAAGCGTAAACAAACTCATCAAAATATCGGACATCTTGATAGATTTCTATGGAATTCACAAAAAAGTCAAATTAATTCAAATCAGTGTGAATGACTGCCCGACATACAGCGATTCGCTGGAATTATGGAGGATCGCTTAATTCTTGATTGCGAGATATTATTAACATAGATAGCTTTGGGGGATAGTGGCGCCTGTACTGTTGCGCGATAGGTTTTGTCAAAAATTGTGGGGGTGAGGAAATATTTCATAGATCGATATGGAGCCTAAGCCATGTAAATTTAATCATTTCTTTGTAAGTACACAGAATATTACTGACAATTAAAGAATTTTTATTACACTGTCGTACGCTTAACTTAACTACAACTTGATATTTGAGAATCTACAGACTGTATTAAATATGGTATAGGTATAGGTATTGGTATAGGTATTGGTATAGGTATAGGTATAGGTATAGGTATAGGTATAGGTATAGGTAT
>JAHXMU010000232.1:2709282-2847880 GCA_019455685.1 Philornis downsi
TAGGTATAGGTATAGGTATAGGTATAGGTATAGGTATAGGTATAGGTCCATATTAATTTTCGCGGAACTAAGTTCAATAAAAAAAATCTGACGCTAAGTTATTTTGAGTTCATTACAATTGAATGAATAATATAATTCTAGGAGTATATGGGTTAGAATAAGTAATTTGAATGGGAGGCACCGAAAGGGTTGTTCAGCAGAGTTTTTAAAAGGTTACAAATATTTCAATTTAGTAAAATTTACAAAAGTTTAGATAACTTATGTCTACAAATCAGTGTTTGCAGTGGAAAAATTAAATTTCCATACATCGATCAATTTCTATTCCGAATAAGCGTGACAATGCAGTTCATTTACATTCTCAGGTGCAGGTGTTTGAAAGATATGAAGCTAAGAATACGTAAGTTAAGTCGGTATTTTGTATGGGAGGCACCAGAAGGGACGTGATTACTTGCTCGATCTCACTCAAATTTTATTGGGAATTATAATGCAAAACGACGAACAAAATTTGAATTTGAAGCAGTCTACGTATTAATTAAGTTTCCATAATCAGTAATTTTTTTGTACCAGACGATGCAGAGCGAATTCTTCCATTTACTTACTCAGAAATAGGATTATTAATCGAATGCGTTGTGCCAAATTTTACTGCGAACTGTTAAGCTAACAATAAATGGTTTAGTTGGCCATTTGTGTGGGAGGTATTGGAAGAAACGTGGTTAATTGGTCGACCTTTTTTCAATTGTTACCAAATATTTTACGTTAATATAAGTTTATTATTCTTATATCAATTAATTATTATTCATTATGTTAATTACGATTCAAATAGAAATATCGGGATTTTGGAAAATTGGACAATTTGTATGAGTTCCGATTTCTTACGGGATAAGAAATTAATTAATTTCTTACGGGATAAGAAATTATTAAATTTTAGTTCAACCCCAGATTTTATAATCTACAAAAAAAAGTAACCCTTATCCAGTTAGCATCATTTCTTTTCTTTTTTGCCCATTGATCCAATTAGCTTAGGATAAAATTGTGATTATTATTATTATTATTTAGTATTAAAGTTTTTTGGGTACTTACTTCGTTAAATATATATAAAGATCCGTATAACATTTTACTGTGTGTGAAAACATATTTTTAAATCATAATCAAAATATAACATTACGGTGCATGAAAAGTTCATCTTTGAATTGGATAAATGCATAGATTAAAATTGTTTCCACTGGCGGAATCTATTAAAATGCTAACCAAACCTGCTTTCAAAATGCAAGAAGGCCAAGGTATTTTGTGAAGTTGATTTTCTTACTGATGTTGATACCCCATTACTGAATGCATCAAATTTCCATTCAGGTTTTGAACAAAACCCGGGTATTTAATAACATTTTTTTTAGCAATAAGGCCTTAGTATGTTTTTTTTATTATTATTTTACTTATTTTATTTTATTTCTTATTATTATATATTATTATTATATATTATTAATTATTAATATATTTTTCTTTTGTTTAATATTGAAATGCAATAATAGTTCGTATGGAGGCTTTGAAATATTAATTATTTATTTTACACATTTTATAATTAATATCTTTTTGTACAGAACTGTCAATGTTTCAAGTGTCTGTTTGAATAAATTATACTTTTCTGCTTTATAAAAATGTCTCAAAACCTATTTAATAGTAAAAAGGGGTTTGACCCATTTCCGAACGCATTAGTTTGACAACCGGGACTCTGAATATATAATACTTAAATTCCTCCGCAGCGGCATTTTTCAGCTACTCCAAATTGTTTAAGTTGAATGTTACTGTAGAAGTTTTTAGTAGAATTTTTTAGACTGTGACTACTACTTTAAACTACTAAGCGAAAAAAGCCAGAAAAATAATTTTAAAAATTTATGAAATAAGCCAGGAAATAAACTTAAAGCTAAATCAAATTTTTTAGCGCTAACAGGTTTCCTAGCAGAGGAAAATCTGAATTAGCAATATTCATGAGGGGTCCCAGGAAGGGTGTGACAGTGTTTGTCTATTTTCATTCTTACAACCTACTTTAATACTGATCATAGACCAAATTTGTGAGAATTTAGTGCATCTTATATGAAGATATGAACCTAAATCGGTCGTTTGTATAGAAAATACGGAAGGGTCTGGTCAACGTCGTTAGTTTTCATTCTCGAAACTGGATTTATCAGTTCATCTGTATAAATTTTACTGTGCTTTGAAAAATAATGCAGTAGACAATAATTCAGATTACTGTAGTCAATGATTTAAGAGTTATAGGGAAAAAAATAAATTTCGAAAATCAGTCAATTTGTATGGAAGGTATGAGGTTGGCTGACACAGATAGTTTACAATCTTTGGTTAAAATTAGTTAAATTTTTACGCTGTGCCAAGTTTTAAGAATTTTCATATCAATTTACGCTGGATCTCGTGGATATCGCTTGGGGGGGAAACGGCAGTGCTGACTATTTTAATTTTCAGAACTGAGTTTAGTAAAGGCCTGACGTTTGTTACGGAATTTAATACGATAGAATGAAAGAATACTACTACTACTACTACTACTACTACTACTACTACTACTACTACTACTACTACTGAATAATACTATGGGATGAATCTAGAGAATTAGTTAAAACTTTTAAAAATTGACATATCCAAATATTTTACTAAATCGAAACCGGGAATTGTAAATGGGCTGTATCGACTCATCCTTTATTAAATTTATTAAAATTTTATTTATTACTACAGTTTCAAACTGCAGTCGCATGCAAGTTTTTAAATTGTATTCGTAAAATTTTATAAAATCCACTGGAAAGCCGCGGCCTTTTTAGTAGCTCTTATTTAATCTTTTGCGGTTTCTACAATTTCAAAGCAGAGGATTTCAGGTTGTTATAATATAATTTTTGTTTTTTTATTGTGATGAATATCTCTTGATAAGATCGTTGCAACTTATAATGCACCTTCCAGCACGTCTAACACTTTTGGCCGAACACAAAGGACGCTGAGTGAAAGTGTATAAAAACCAGTTCAACTGACTTACATTTTCGTGCTGATGTTATTTGTGTGCTGCATAACGCATTATTTCCATCTCATTTATATTTGTCCTAGTTTGTTTTTTCTATCGTCAAGAATTATTGTTTTAAGATAAGTCTACAGTGTGTGTTGTTGGAAATAAGTTTATTATTATATTCTAGAAATTTTGCAGAGCAGCAACATGCGAACCTGGCGATTATAGATCGATTCCTTGGAGAAAAAACATAACACATGTTTAAATATTACTACACATTCTATACTAAAACCACTACTCAATGATTAAACACTTGCATACTTATACCGTGCCAATGATTTTTACGATGCGCTGAGTTCATTATGCCAGAGATCGAGAAACATCTGTCTATAAATTACGCGCTGTGGCATCAACATCACTCTAAAATAAACTAAATTAATTATAGAATAGTCTCCCCCCTTTCTATGTTCTCACCATGTACCAGTAACGCAACGTTGGCGTCATGTTATGGAGCAATTATTCAAGGAACATGGAGAGAAAACACTTGAAGTAACATGTAAATTGTTTGACATATTATTGTCAACATTTTTGATAGATTCTCTTAGGATACGAGAAGGCAGATTTTTAACAGTTGTCATCCGAAGATCATCAATTGGAAAATAGCTGCAATATGTTATGCAACATTTTTATTGATACTAATATTATTTCCGGAATGGGTTATGGTTGAGAGCACTGTGTGGGAAAAGAAAGAAAAATCATTTTATTATATTGCTCGAGATGTACCTCAGAAAAAATGCGTGATATTGCCTTTAAAGCAGACAAAATACAAAGCGTTAAATCCTGATAATTCTGCTAAATATTTGTGTATTTTAAATATATAAAATTGAAATTGAGGCAATAATTTGAGATAAGTCCATAGTCAAAACTTCGTTTTGGAATGTAGCATTCAGTTTGAATTTCCATGGCGGCGTAAATTTTCGAAATGAATGATGCTATATTGACCAGATAGAGAAATATGTAAGAACTAAAAACAACATTAAATAATGCGTAATCTAAAGAAATCCACTAATATTGCTTGTAGTCGAAGACTTTATTTATCACAATTGCAATGATTTGATTACACCATTCTGTTCGACAAATTGTCGCCAATTTAAATCTAATTCCATTACAACTCTTATATAAACATTCCCCCCTACTGGCAAAAAAAAAAAAAACTATTTTCACAACCTTCTGCTGAGACGAATTTTTCACCAGCAATTTTTCACACTATGCTAACTTTTTTCTTCATAAATTGCTGCCTCTTGGAATTTAAACGTTTTAATAATTTTGAAATTTAGTTTCCTACCTGGTGTTTTTTCATCCCGTCAACGTTTTTATTGTGGAAAAATTTTCTAATTCAATCAATTAAATCAAGTCGTCAGTATTAATGAGGAAAACTGAAGTATCATTACGCTTAGATAGCGTCACAAATTTTATGATCGTTTACTTTTTCGGTCCTTGCATATTTAAAACTCCTGATGTCAAGTGTAAAAATTTTGCAGTTTGTAATTGTCTTAATCATATTTACAATTTTTCTTTTTTTTGGAAAACGTAATACGACAGTTTTGCTATTTAAATCAGATGATAGCGAAATGATTACCTGATTTGATGTCACTTGCTTAATGAATATAATCACACTTTCTGAGTCCTTTAATGAGGAAATATCAACGTTCACTTATTTAATTTCTTCATATCTATATGAAGTATATTGGTAGTGTTTAGAATAAAATAAAATTCATATTTCATATTATCTCCCAACTTTGTCCCACATTCTACGATCGCTCTACATTGATTGACGTCTCTGTGAACGTTAAAGTAGCTGCTGTTGGGCTATGTGCGAGGCTGCTTCCTCAAAGATTTATGATTGAACAAATTTGTTCGGATTAGAAAGTTTAACTAAAAACTTTAAGTTCACAGTTGTATCGGTCTTAACATAAAACGTAGCTACAGTTCATTGCAGATCACTGCGACGTCGTTGTCTACACAATTTTCCTTATGAAAATCATAAATCATGTTAACTGTCTTAATTTTCAAAACTAACAATACCTCGGGTGGGCGTAAATGCAAGAGTAGACTGCTAACAGCAGAGCCTTTAGTCGGAACTACAGGCGAAACAATCCAAACTCAGTCAATCCAATCGTACTATTGAACAAGCAAAACAAAAATGAAAATCTCCTCTGTGAGGCTACGGAATTTTTCACTCACATGGCAAAAATAAATAATACGTACACGGGGGTCGTATAGGAACGAACAAGATTCAAATACACGAGAAAAGATTAATTTCGTAATTTCTTTTAAATGTTGTTCCAAATTCATTTCATCATCATTTACAACCTAAAAATTCCTCCAAGTTTGAAAACCAAATATATTAAATGTTTCGATATAAGCTAATGTTTTTTTGTAAAGTTATTGTAGACCATCTTCATACGAGAAGTGTTACAAAAAAATGCAGAATTTTAATTTTCCTCTAAAAATATATACTTATTCATCAATTTCTATTTTATCTCCTTCAAAGTAGTTCCCCTCAGATATAATACACTTGTGTCAGCGTTTTTTCCAATCCTTGAAGCAGTTCAGATATGCAGTTTTTGGTATGTTCTTAAACTCTCTCAGCGATTGGGTTTTTATCTCCTCAATCATCGTAAAACGACGTCCGTTCGTGTGTCTCTTCAATCCTCTTCAATATTCAATTTAATCAGAAAAAAGTCGCAGGGGGCCAAATCTGGTGAATACGATGGTTGAGGCATCATATCGGTCTTGTTTTTGGCTAAATAATATCTCACAAGCGAAAATGAGTGACCAGGTGCATTAGCATGATGCAAAAGCAATGAATTTTTTCCCCACAATTCCGAGCTTTTTTTCCGTATTGCTTCACGCAAACGGCGCATAACTTCAAGTTAATACTCCTTATTTACCGTACGACCTTGTGGTAAGAACTTCTGATGCATTACGCCATGGTAATCGAAGAAAACAGTGAGCAAAACCTTGACATTTGATCGAACTTGGTATGCTTCTTTTTGGTCTTGGCTCTACTGCACTCCTCCACTGGGACGATTGGACTTTGGTTTCGATGTCATAACCATATACCCATGATTCGTCACCTGATATGACGAATATTATCGTTGATGTCATTCAACAATCCCTGAGCGATGCTCATGCGACGTTGTTTTGGCCAAAATTCAGCGATTTTGGAACGAACTTCGCTGCCGCACGCTTCATGCCCAAAATTTCCGAAAAGATTGCATGGTATGAGCCAACCGATATGCCGACATCCTCAGCACCTTGTCTAATTGTGATTAAACGATTCTCTATAACAATTTTCTTCAGTTTCTTAACATTTTCATCGGTTGTTGATGTGCTGGGGCGTCCAGAGCGAGCGTCGTCATTCACGTCTTCTCGACGTTCTGTGAAAAGCTTTTACCACTTATTAACAATATTTTGACTCAGAATACTGTCAACATTTCAAGTGCTTTTGAGCACTTAATGCCATTTTTTATATAAAATTTGACGAAACATTTTTGATACATTTTTTTCTATAGCAGAAAATCGTCGAACATGCAAAACACTTGTCTTATTTATCCCTCTCACAAACAAACTAATCATACTATATATTCAAGACGAGTGTACCAACATAAAAATATAATAATCAAAAGTCAAATGTACGTGGCCCGCGAAATTTGAAAATTTCCACTTATTTTTTGAACACAGCTCTTGTGCTGTACTTTGGGTTCTCGATTTTGATTGTGAAACCGAATCAATGTGGAATTCTTGTTGTAAGTATTATATGTATCAGGTTAAGATGGATTTACATCCATCACAGTTGATTAGTTGTTCGCTACAATAAGTATTCAAAAAGTATCTGAATATTGAAAGTCAATATTTGACAATGCTGACAGATGTTAAAATATATTCACAGTTTAAAATTGGAATTGCAATCTAACATTCGTAATGAAACATCTCCATTTTGGAGCTATAACACGTCTACTGATTCTATTTTGAGGCTTATTATAAGAGAATTTTATTGCAAAAATAGGGTTATCCATTTAGTGTCTGTCTGGCAACGCTGTCAGTCGTTAAATACCTATCATCTGAAGTGTTATTTATTGAGCGAAAGGTTTGCCATTTACGAATATGGACCGTATAACAACCAAAGATCGCGAAAAAATAGTTAAAATTTACTACAAAACTAATAATTCAATCGGGGGTTTTCAATCAAACAAAATTTTTCTCAGCGATGAAGCTCATTTCTCACTCAGTGGGTACGTCAACAAGCAAATTTGTTATATCAGAGTAACCTGCTGTACATTTCGAAAATCTTGATAATTTGAAAAATTCCTATTTACTAAGATAGGATCACAAATTTTTTGGTTTTAAGTAAAGTTAAATAAAACACACATAGAGCTATGATTTTTGTGAAACTTTTATTTTATTATAATGTTTGAATCTTGCCATTATGTACGAAATACAATGCTATTTAAATGACCGCCTCCGGATTGGTTGCACAGTGGATCCTTTTGAGGTTCCCCCAACGTTATTTTCTTCCGGGTTCGGCCGGGTCCATATGCGACAATTTTGCTTGTTGACATAACCATCGAGTGAGAAATGATCAAAATCTTGAGCCTGCTTAGTAAAACTGTTTCCACCAGTTATCACCAGAATTCAGTTATAGAAAATGTGATCTCGTACCCCTCAACGAAATAGTGTTTTGCTGAGCCGTCCATTACTGTTGGTAAAGTGAGTTTGGTAGAATGATTCGAGAGTTCTGCATCGAAACTACTTGGACAGTTTCGATTAATTTTCAAAACTAACAATACCTAGGGTGGGCGTAAATGCAAGAGTAGACTGCTAACAGCAGAGCCTTTAGTCGGAACTACAGGCGAAACAATCCAAACTCAGTCAATCCAATCGTACTATTGAACAAGCAAAACAAAAATGAAAATCTCCTCTGTGAGGCTACGGAATTTTTAACTCACATAGTAACGAACAAGATTCAAATACTCGAAAAAAGATTAATTTCGTAAGGTGTGAATGTACCTTCTCTTTTAAATATTGTTCTAACTTAGTGGGATGAACTTTAGCAAATTTGAATAATGCTAAAGTGAGTTTGGTAGAATGACTCGGGAGTTCTGCATCGAAACTACTTGGACAGCTACGTTCAAATTCAGCTACAGATAATGATTTCATTCAATTGTACTTCAACATTATTTTGTACTTCATTTTCTTCAAAGGTATTATCATGGCAACATTGCGCCTAATAATGCTGCCATATTTGCAACATTGCAATTTGTGCTTCGGTCAGTGTAATTGTAATACAACCCCCGTTGCCCAACATCCCTATAGTTGCGGCAACCAACTAACTATCCGCTTAGCTTTAGTTACTCCTTTCGGCTAGTGAGTGCTGCTATGTTTATAAAACATAATTAAAATTTTTAATCAATTGAAGTTGTCGTCTTTGGCAGCAGCCACGGCAGCATCAGACAGCGGTAGACAGCATCACAGCTTCAGCATCAGCAACCGTCGAAAAAGAACAACAAGCTTAGCTGGTGGTGAAGGTTTGGGCCCCCTTCTGTTTTTAAGGTAAGCAACTGAAATAAATCCATTCATTTATGCAACAACGACCAACGCTGTTGTCTGTTTAGCCAAATGGAGGATCAGACCACTATGTTGGTCTATGTTTCAATCGCGATCCCAGCTTGTGATTTGCATGCACTTGATGAGACAATTGAATGGGTACTGCTCTAAAGATTCCAGTCGCTCGCTTTGCTCATTGTATGCTAACTTTATTCTATATAACATTCTAACACAGTCCAAAGATGATTCGTTCAATACAAGTGTGTGAGCGTTGGAGGATATTTGGTATGATAAGTATAGGAAATTGTTACAGATTTGTTTATATTGGATCATAAATGTAATTAATGCTGTTATTATAAGTAAACACAAAGGGGTATGATAATATATGGTTATCCATTTTTAGCTTTCAAAAATAAAGTTAAATAAAACGCACATAAAGTTATGATTTCAATTAAATTTTTATTTCATTATAATGCTTGGATCTTGGGTTATCTACTCTTTGGTTTAAAAACCGCCGGTCTGGCAAGACTGTCAGCTGATAAATTTCTATCATCTGAAGTGTTATTTATTTAGTGCAAGGTTGGCCATTAACAAATATGGATGGCAACCAAAAAACGCTTAAAAGTAGTTGAAAGATTGCTAAACGGACAAAAATATAAAACTCACGGAATAACCGTTTAATTGAAAGAAAATAACAAAACTCATACAAGAGGACAGGCGAAAGCTGGACAGACCCCACTACTTATATACCAACTACCATGGACTGCGACTAATCGTGTACAACTTATAAAAGCATAACTAAAGCGGTTTTTTACATTCGCTTTTGAAGGTTATAACAATATTTTTCATTCCTTTTGCAACAATTGCATTTCTGTGGTGTAGTGGGGTCAACTTTTTGAATCCACGTTGAAAAAGTAATTAATCCTTCACACCATAATCCTCCGACAACTCGGTCTTAAGGTTCCCGTTTGTATTGAAGAGCATAAAATGGATGTAGTAGCACTTTACCTCCAATATTTTCTACCAAGTCTTCGAAAATAAAAGAGGCACAGCGTTATCGTAAAGGATAATCACGCCTTTGAGATTTATCAATTAGGCGTTTTTTCTTTCTGTTCTTAGTAAAGCTTCATTAATTAATCACAATGGATCTCAAAATTTATGGCTTGATTCTCAAGTTTGTAATCCGAGTGGGCAATACACGTGATTCTGTGATTCTTAAGAGCTTTTATTTATTTTTTTTTTTTGTTTGAGCTTGGGTTTGAGCCTGTTTACCTGACTTGGACAGAAACTCTTTCGTTTGACATTTTTGTAAAGAATCTATTCTTTATGCCCCGTAATAATGCGTTTCAAAAAAGGGATGCGTTTTGCTGCCTTTGAGTGTAAGTTTCCAGAACGGAATTTCGGGAACAAATTTTGGCATGCGGCCGAACCATACTCGTCACTAAAGTCCGGCTGTGCTGGTATACCTATAGATTTCTGAAACCTTTTCTGAAACATAGGTAAAAAATTAGGTAAAAATGATTCTTTTATGTTTAAATATTTAAAATGTGAATTAAATGGATTATATATCGATCATTGACAATGCCGAGATACATCGCAAATTAAAGCTTGTCAGCTGTGTAACGCTGTTACAATGAATTTCATCAGCTGAGTCCAAAAATAACAAAAGCTTCATCTGTGTGAAAAATCCAAAAATACTTTATTGCCAACTCAACTTTAAATTGTTCATCGTTTCGTGACTGTATGAGGTCTAACATATGTATATCTTAAACTTACGAGGTTGAAATTTGCGCAATAACCAGCCATTTTGATGCATTACAATCGTTAATAAATTCCAATGAAAATAGAATCGATTTTTTACTTTTAATTATGTTTGGAAAAAGGTTCTTATAAATTAATTAGCGGATATAATTCTATGTTGATTTAGCCATATTTACCTGATTTCTAACTTTTAGCAATCTGCCCTATGAATCAATGAATATTGATTCTTTTATACCTGCGCAAATTCATATAGGTGCTGAACCGAATTAACACATCTTTCTGAAACTTTTGGGCAAAATATTATCTTAATGCAATTATGCATTCTGATATTACAGACGGAGCACTATTGTATTTCGGTAAAATCGGCTAATTTATGTACTGGTTAAAGATCTGCGTATTGCTCACTCGGATTACAAAATTGACAACCAAGCTTTTAATGTTTTCTTCGTAGTGTTATGTTTTTTTTATTACCACATCAATTTGAATATATCCTGCTCAATGATAGGTTAGATATTTCAGTCACAATTTATATTAAAAGAAGGTTTGAGAAGCGTCAGCCTGTTATGATTCTTAAAAGCCTACGTAAGCATGAAGTTTTATATCGTAGTTAAAAAAAGTTTTTGAAAAGGAATTCAAACGCAACAGTGTTATTACTCTGTATTTCGGTGGAAAATCGGAACCAGCCTTTGTTAATGAGCATTTAGGTGTAAATAAAATATTTATGTATCGGACCATTACACGTTACAGTGATACTGGTTACAGTGAAACAAACGCCGTGGAGGTAGACATCATGAAACAGCAACACTGCTAAAAATGTTTCGAAAAGTGAAGACCAGCATTCAATGTAATCCATGACCAAATGTAATACAGTTGACGAAAAATTCCAATGTGTCTGTTCGTAGCATGGAGCTGAAACAGAAAAATTAACTAAAGGGTGTCCTAACAAGAATGAAGGATTTAAATTCGGCGCCATTCGAAGTGTCATTGTTTGACATTTGAACAATTGTTTTTGCTTGCTGGTAGAAGGTACGAGGTTAGTAAAAATGGAGCGCTACACGAATGAATAACACATTCTCATTGTGAAATTGTTCTACCAAAATGGTGAAAGTTTTGCGGCTACAGTTCGCAAATTGCGGTCAATTTGGGGTCACAATAATGCTTCAAAAGAGTCAATTGTAAATAGATTAATGGATAAATTTGCCAAAACTGGGTCTGCTAGTGATGTAAAGACAACAACGCGCCTTCGACCAGGTCGATCGACCGAAAATGTCGCAGTTGTACGTGATGACGTCGCTCAAACTCCATCCACCTCAATTCAACACCGAGCTCAGCAAATTGGTGTCTCCAAATCCACTATGCAGCGAATTTTGACGAGAGATTTGCATCTTCATGCATACAAAGTTCAATTGACTCAGGAACTGAAGTCAGCTGACCATAGACAGCGAAGGGAGTTCGTTAATTGGGTATTGGAGAGATAACATGAAAATGCTGATTTTGCCGATAAAATCATCTTCAGTGACCAGGCCCATTTCCATCTTGATGGCTTCGAAAATAGGCAGAATAGTCGCATTTGGGGTGAGGAAATCCTTGAGTGATTCACGAGAAGCAAATGCATCCTCAACGTGTCACTGTGTGGTGTGGATTTTGGGCTGGAGGAATCATTGGACCTTTTTTCATGAAAATGAGGCATGTCAAGCGCAAACAGTCAATGGCGTTCGGTATCGTGAAATGATAACCAGTGCCTAGAATTGAAAAAATGAATGTGGAGGGCATGTGGTTTAAACAAGACGGCGCCACATGTCATACAGCCAGAGAAACAATTCAATTGCTGCACCAGTCATTTAAATCTTGCTTTCAAATAAATACAAATAAATACCATATTTAACACCTGCGCAAAAGATAGTTCACCTAGCAAGAGGAAAGGTATTAAATCACTTGCACATTGGTGGCGAACTTGAAAATTTAGTCTTTCCTGATAAAAAAATGTTCACAATTCAGCAATATTTAGACAATCAAACCGATGTTGTATGATTAGAGTGTAAATCAGCTGACAATTTAAGCAAGCGAATTGCTCTGCGAAAAGAAACCTCTGCATCAATGATGGTTTGAACCGAGATAACTGCTACAGGCAAAGCAAATAAACAAATATACCGTAAAAGAACTTTTAAAAAAATGCTTCGTTGCCTTGAAGCACGAAAAAAATTTGGAAAACCGTTGAACGTTTTAACAAGACCCAGCACGGTTCCGCAAAGCCCATGAAATCTAACAAAAAGTTCCCAGATTCATTCTCAGCAATGGCCATAATATTCCCCGAACTTGAGCCCAATGGATTACTCCATATGATCCATTGTAGAGGTCAAGATATCAACTACAAAGTATGCCAAGTTCAAGCCCTTAAGGATCTTCGCCCATAATGGAAAAAAATACCATTAGGCCACATTTATGCAGCGTATGAAGTCTTCCCGGACAAACTCGCCACTTGGGCTGAAGGAGGCTACATCAAATAATACGATATTTTTCTTACAATTTTAGATATACAGGGTGTTGCACCAATTGCGCTATAACAAGAAGTTCAAACAACTTTTTTAATCAATGTAAATATTTCATTTTTGTTTTTTTTTTTTTTTTGGAAGATGATAGACTGTAAATGATTTCCAAGTTCATTCACGCATATGCGTTACCTGATCAGAAAATTACTCATTGCAGCCTGAAGGGTTGAGGACGGGATCGCCTCAATTATTGTTTTAATGCACTGCTTCAATTCAATTAAATTCCTTGTTTTTGTGTTCTACATCTCTTGCTTGATATAACCCCATAAAAAAAGTGTGGTGCAGTCAGGTCAGATGAACTTGAGGGCCAGCGGGAAGAGGAGTTGCTGGAGCTCCGTTCTGGTTGTATGTGCAATTGCTCTAAAAGAATACGCTTTCGGCGCAGTTCTGGGTAAGAAAAATACTCCTTCAACATCTTTAAATGATCATTCCCATTGACACTGTTTTAGTAGCATTATTTTTGCGCCACTCTGTACTTACGGTATGGTATATTAAAGATTTTAAATAAAGGCAAATTTAAATTTGCAAATCACAGCTTTTTAAACTTACCATCGAGCGCCGACCCCTGTATATACAGGATATAGGCAAATGGCAAATGTGATGATATGATTTTATTTTCGAAAAAAAAGAATCTGATTTTCCCGGTATATTTAAGTCGATTATATTACAAATTGCTAATTTATTTAAGATTTACAATTCGCAACAAACAAACAGAGCTAGATTCTGACCTACATGCAAACAATAGCATTGTTGAAATATTTTTGACGTCTTATCTGCTAATTTTACCAAATTCCCATATCTCCCTGTTTGACTATGACTTACACAAAGGTTTGTCTCACCCAATTCACGTTGAGTAGACAGTGTTTAGCTGTACCTCCTCATGATCGCAGGTCGCAGTACCACCACCACCAGTAGTACCAACAGATTTGAAAGCAGCAACCACGCATCATCTTCCTCTTCCACTGGCCGCGATGGAATCTTCACTTTTTGTGTACGGACAATCATTTTTTTTTTTTTTCAATATCCCGCTATGAATATGACTGAGCATAAGTCAGGTTAATTTCAAGTTGATTTATTTTGATGTTCGATCAGATCAAAAAAAAAACGGCAAAAATCAACCTTATGCGTCTGCAACGACGATATAAAGCCAAAGGTTGTATGTTGTTTAGACCCTTATCATGGTATGTGGTACTCGTACTATACACAAATCCTTTTGCTCCTACTCCCCACAATATTTGACTGAACTCCGCACATTCAGTCAGAGTACGCGCCGCGTTGTGGCGCGGTTGGTGACGGGTCTTTTGGTGGAATCTTCTTTCAAACAGTTGCATATTTTATTGTTGAGATGTCTTCTAGAGATTGGTGGAAAGCTGGCATGGTAAGGATGGCGGTGGTTATGGCGCATAAGGTGTTGACGTATGCTTAACACATTATTTTGTCATAATTTTTTTCCTTACTGTTTTGTCTGGCATTGTTTTGACTTTGGCATTCAGTGAATGAATTATGTTCCAATCGGATTGTATTAGATTTATGTATGTTTAACATGTTATAGCATAGGAGATTTATGCAGATGGCGCCGAAAGGAAATATACATGGGACATCCAATCAGATATCCTTTCTCAGCTATATAAACTATCTAATCGTATCTAAAAGTTTAGCATTTAGAATCAAAAATATTGTTATTTAATTATTAAGGAGTTGCCAACTGTTAATAGATTTCTTTAAATTCCTAAATACTTTGAACACCTGGAAGGGAGGATCAATGGTGTGATTTATTTCAAAGCATTCAAAACAACTTCAAGACTGTCACACTCATACGCCCTGTCTTTCAATATGCAATAATTCCACTTGCTAGTAATTTCATTTGCTCGTTCTGTCAATTGTTTTCAATATACTTACAACCTCACTCATAGGAATGGGTGTAATTTGAAAATATATAATAAGTTCGCAACTAAGTTCTCGCCGTTTTTTTTTTCCACAAAAATTCAACTTTATTATGAAAACATGTCACAAATGATTCATTGAAAGTATTGCCCATCGCCAGCTACTACTTTTTATCATCTTTGTAGCAAAGCTCAAATTTCGTCACGGTAAAACTGTTCATCTTTTGAGGCTTTCCACAAATCTGGCCATTCTTCGATGTCGTCATATGAGTGGAACTGCTAGACAGCCAGACCATGTGCCATCGAAGCTAAATCGGACGGCACAATATGTGGAGAATATGGGGAACAAGGTAAGACTTCCCATTTCCAGGTAGGTTTTAACGGGCTTGGCCACGTTAGGCCGAGCGTTGTCATGCTGAAGAATCGACGCATTGTGGGCGTTTCCCGCGCAGAGCTCGACTCAATCGCATTAATTGAAGTCGATACCGATCCCCAGTGATTATTTCGCTTGGTTTCAACAGTTCGTAATAAACAACACCGACCTGACACCACATACAGAGCATAACTTTCGTTATGCTTGTTTCACTTAAAGCAACCTTTCCGTAAATGTTAAAGCTGTGTATAAGCTTAAGCCTCCGTTTTCTTCGATTGAAAGAAGATAATCAATACTTGCCGCATATGACGATTATTTGGCACAAAATCATACATACTCACACAACCAAAAGAATATGACGTCAAAAGAAAATCACTATTATGTCGATTATACCTTGACGTTTAGGTAGCGGCAGAATCGACTAGCACTTACAGCTGGCGCCATCTATTGGCAAACAGCGGAAACTTAGTGGCACATCTAATAACAAAAATGGTATGGAAATTTCAGTCAGGTGGACTGACTTGCACATATCTTCTGTCAACATCGTTTTGATTTGATGCAAAAGTGTGATGAGCGCCAGAATGAAAATGGAAAAAATACTCTGTCATTTTCATTTTTAGAACTGAGTTTGCTAAAAGTCTGGCGCGTCCGAAATTATGCTGAATTTAGTGCAATTCAATAAAAGATATGAAGTGGCTAAATGTGAGTAAAATTTCGTAATTTTTAGGGATCTTAGAAGGCATGGCTATCCGGTTGACTTCTTAAAATTTTACTCAACATTTTAATGCAATATAGTTGCCAAAAATCTAAGTAACTTCAGTCTACGAATGTTTGATTACATTGGGCAATTTATATTTCAATAAACCGACCAAAAGAATGTAACAATGATCTGTATTTACATCCCCACAACTTTCTTCATCGAAATTTAGCGCAGTTAAATACAACTACTAGAAAAATATGGAGGTAATTATTCATATGTTACATCGGTAGTTTGTATGGAAGGGACAAGAAGAGGCGTGGTTACTAGGTCAATTATTCTCAAAGCTTACACAGAATTGTAACTCAATACGAGTATATTGAACTGGGCCGTTGTATCCTACCGATTAAAAATTACAGAGAAAAGACTGAATTTCGAGAAATCGGCACTTTGTATGGGAGGTACCTGAAAGGCTGCTAACCATGCTTATTGCAAGACCATACTGCGGCAAATCCTCAGCCAAATATTAGACTGTGTCAATTTGGCACGCGGGTTGTGGTTGATACCAAAATCGCTGGTAGAGACTTTGTGCTCGAGGTGGTAAGACAGGCCTCACCTCCGCTAATGAGGATTATGTTCCACACTAGCATAATCAATTTGATATCCCCTGGCTGCGAAGAAAGGGTTGACAATATGTGTTAATACCACAATTGTCAGCCCCTTTTCCTAGATAGCCCAAGTTGTTACTTGGCTATCCCAGGGGGGCGTTGGCAATCGCATTATAATATGCCCAGTGTGTCACACATCGCCTTCACGGCGAGACTCACGTTAAACCTTCGTGGACTTCTGTGCCAATTTTGGCGACCACTGTCCACCAGCCAATCAGACAGAAGATTAATGGACTAAAACAATGTTGGCCAAAAGGACGTTGGTACTTTTGACGCTTTCTCCTAAGTGTTACATTTTTGACCACATCAAGTAATGTTATACACATAAGTTACAATAATTGGCTTATAATAGAATTAGGTTAATCGAACATGCGACTTCTAATTTCACAATAACTGATGTATATTCTTATGCAAATCCATACAACTTGGCATAGGGGATTCTACCACACTTCGTATCAACGTTTATTTACTCATGACAGAACTCCATATTATACGTGAAAGTTTTAGATGAAGCACTATCTGCCGCGCGCCACTGAAAGTTTTCGACAACGAACTCGATGGCGTCGTCCATAAGATGGCGACCGAAACTGCGTTGGAAGGACCAGGCTTTTGAAATACCAGCGAAGCTTGGTGTGACGAATTGGAGGAGAAGCGCAGAAGATCGAAATGCTTGGAATTATTTTCTACGGGTGGCGTATAATAGATAAGGCATAGGAAGAAGACTTTCTGCCGCGCATATTCCATATACCGGGTGCCTGTTGAATGTTGTTACAGTTCAAAACTCTGCTACTTTTGGCTCATATATATTATTCTTTCTTTATTTGCTAACACAAATTCTAAATTTTTAATAAGCCTTTTTAGTGGTTTTTAAAACGAATTGAGTTTAAAGAACTTTCGCTCTCGGCAATGCATGTGCACCATTGTTATTCATTATGGTCTGGATAGTTCCAGCAATAATTGCTTCAATTATCGTTTGAATATGTTGCTCAGAATCAACCAAAGCTGATTTTTTGTTCTGCAAACGTCCAGTGTGGGTTGTACCCACAAAAATAAAATAGGTGCAGTAAAGTCAAGAGACTTTGACTGTCAACAGAATGTGGAATTTCTGGAGACCAACTTATTAAAGAATTATCTTTGCAATTCTGCAATAACAGGCCTGAATGTGTGACAAATTGCATCATTTAAATGAAACCACACAAACATTTGGATTGTCCTTCGACATAATTCTGGAAAGAAAAAGTCCTTCAACATGGTGCACATTTTCAATCATCTCGCACTGAAGTAAAATGAGTTTTAAAATTTGTACGAAAATAAATTATGGTATTTAAAAATCCACACAAGAAAAAGAAAACGTAAAAGTCAGTTTGTCAAATTGGTTAGCTTTGTTGTCTAAAGTGGAATTCTGAATTTGAATTTGTGAATTTTGGACAAAGACCGTTTCAATTGTGCCAGTATGTCACAAATGAAAATCAGTTTTATTTTCAGAAAAATTCAAAACCAGATTTCTTAAAATGGTCTAGAAACTGATCTGCCTTATTTGATGCTGAGTGGTAGATTTGTCAGTTCTAAATTAAAGTCCCAGAAAAGCCAGCACAGTAATGTCGGTCAGGTGAACTGATTTATATACAGAAGTATATCTTCACCCAATGTCCTTTTGTATTGTTGCAAAAATGTGTTTGGCGCTATAAAAGGTGTGGCATAAAAGATGCAAAAATTTAATTTAGCAAAGTTTTAAAACTTACTGAGGTACCAATGACTTTTTCAAAATTTACCAACTGTTACGTGTGATACCCTTAGGAGCGTTGTCATGCAGTTAATTTTCACATGCAGAACTACATTTACTAAGGTGTCTAAATTATATTAGTTTTGTGTAATTTACGTTGTATGTGAACCTAGAAATATGTAAGTTAAATTAGGTAATTTTTGGGTACCAAAAGGAGAATGACTATCTGGTCATTATTTTCAAATTTTAGCATTTTAAAATAAAAAAAGCAATATATCATCGTATAATTAACAACATTTTGAGTCACCACAGTTTGCAGAGGAAAATTACATTTTGACAAATCGTTTAATTCGTATGAGGAACTGTGGCAATGACGTCCACTTTCATTCTTAGAACAAAGTTCATCAAGCAAACGATACCAAATTTAGCTGAATTCAGTACAGCTTCTTGAGCGATATGGAACAAAGAATATATGGGGCCATTTGTATGGAAGGGGCGTGGCTACTTGGCGATTTTTCTTAAGTTTCATCAAGCATTAAAAATCAAAGCAATTTGCATAAACACACGAGTACGTTACTAAACCTTACTAATTATAAAATATAGAGGGAGGGTTGAATTTCGAGAAATTCGGAAGGGGGCTGGCACAGTCGACTATTTTTATTCTCGGACCTTACTCTTTCAAACGCTTAATATGTATCAAATTTGAGAAATTTGGTGAAACGAAGTGTAAGATTTGAACCTAAACATATAGATATTAAATCAGCCATTTGTATGGGAGGTACCAGAAGTGATCGAGCAACTACCTTCATTTTCAAAACTAAATTTACAAAACCCATAATGTATGCTCCATGTGACGAATTACAGTACATCTCCTTAAAAGATATTAAGCTAAAAATGTATGACGGAAATCGGTCAATTGCAGGGTAGATACCAGAAGAAGCTTGGTTAATAGGTCAGTCTTCTTAAGTTTTATTGAATGCTACAAACCATTGTAATGGACAAAAATCCGGATTACAGTGATCAGCAAATTAGGAGTTACATGGAAAAATTTAATTTCGGAAAAATGGCCAAGTTGTGCGGAGGGGGCCAGAAGAGATGCTTCGATATAGCTCATTTACAATCCTCGAATACGATCTGGCGAACTACTAGGCTGTTTATAAAGACGATTGTTATTCGGTTTATCTAACAGCCAGATAGACAGACAACGTTTAATTGATCGATAAAGGCAAGAAACATGTACAGTCAGAATATACTTTATAGTTTCAACACTCCCTTATGGGTGTTATATTTTGTTCATACCTTTGGATGAAGGTATCAAAAGTGTACAGATCCCAGGTGTAGAGAAAGCTGTAGTCTCTTTCAACTCAAACACAATATTTGGAATTTAGGAAAATACACATAAAAAATAGAAGATAGTAGAAGTAGAAAACAGAAACCATTTATTTTTGCATGACATTGAAGGCTTCATTTAGTATAGTTAGAATGAACCGATTTAGGTCAAATATCCAGCGTTTTGTTTTTGCCAACTTGTTGCCATTTTGAAGGTAATTCCATTATAATTACTTGTAGAAAATCTCTTCACTATTGCCAGTCGATTTTTACAAGCTTCTTTTTAGGGGATTTTTTGATCGTTCACCATTAACAAGAGTAGGTAATAATCACTTAGTCCCAACTTTGGCTTATAAGGACCTGCTCAACGACGGACTCCAGGATCTTCTGTCGATTCACTCTGGAATTGTGTGGCCCGACATAATCCTGATGGAACACAATTCTGCTTCGATTGGCTAAAGATATTTACTTCTGGGTGATTACTTCATTTAGACTTTTCAATTGTGGGCAGTACAGGTTCGAATTAAGAGTTTGGCTGTAGGGAGGCAACTCATTCTAGGTAATACTTTCTCGATCTTGTCAATTCTGGTTTGACCATCGTTTGAGTCTACTCAGCGCGATTTCGATCAGGACTGTTTTCACTTGTCGTTGTCGTAAGTGATACACTTTTCATCACCATTCACCAACCGCTTCAGAATTGGGTTGATTTTGTTGAGGTTCAGTAGCAATTTACAGATGAAAATTCGGCCGAAGTAGTTTTTTGTTTTACCTCGTTTGACACCCGTATATCGAGCTTTTTTTCGAGTAGTTCCAACAGGTTTTTCGAGCTATGTTTTGTTCCTGGACAGTCGAAACAATCGAATGTTATGGATGTTAGACATAAAAATTAACGGAACGAAATCGACGAAACCAAAATTAACCGTAATTACCTATTACAGTATCAATTAGCACTGTTCACATTTTCTGCCGCCTGTCTTACGTTATCTCCTTTATTGCAGGAAAACTGTAGAATATAGGATATTTTCTCTATGGTGCTGTCCATTTTTAGTGAGCCCTCAAGCTGCACCAAGTAAAGCAATCACAAAACTTTTATATCTGAGTAATTTTATGAGTACCAAATCGTATCTCTTTCTAACTCCATCTAGCGCAATCCGATCGCATTTATGCAAAGCGGGATACAGATTACTGAAGCCATCTATGGGAAAAATAATGGATTTCTTCTTGCCAAACTTTTTTATTTCATATTTTAACAGAAACCAAAAGAACTATAAACGGGAAGATATCTAATGGCTACTAAGAAGTTCTCAATGAAGCTATGCAAAGAATATACCGGGAGATGATCATGCAATCTTCCATTTAGGGTTGGAGTTTAGAAAAGTTGGTTTAGGCAAAGAAAAATTTGGTTCCTATTCTGAGAGAGCGAAGTGAAAGTTTTGTAGCTATTAATTCGGTATATTGAACGGTTTCTTATATCTCTCCTCAGCCTTATACGATATCAAAAGCACCATCTTAAATGTCAGACAAAAAATCTCATTAGCAAGTATGATTTACTATGAACTTGATAAATTTGTAATCGGGCACTTCATTAAAAAATGTTACTGCAAAATCATTACTTGGTTTGCCTGCCGATTTTCGAGAATATCAATCCCATCCTCTATTAAGTATAAATACTAAAAATTTCGACCGAATAGTGCCATCATGTAACGACAACATAATTTCTCTACTTATATGCAGTTAAATCATTTCGTTGTCTGACTGACAGTGCCAAAATCATTGCTGACCGGATACACGGCTACTTCACAAGTGTTGTCCATTCAAATCTCACATTGCATTTTAGACAGGATACGTAATATAAGTCATAAACAGAACGGAATTGAAAACTGAAAACTCGTCGCAACATGAATGTATTCTTATTCAGACAAGCAGACTTTCATAAGTAAAATTAATTGTGGCTATTTTGCACTAAACAACATCAAAATTGGCCAAAACGAGAGCGACAACCAAAAGTAATCGCCACTTGTAACATCAGCAACAACATGAATGCCATCAGCAAGCAATACTCTGGCAGCAGTAGTGGCAACAACCAACCAATGATTACGATGAACAGAGATATGAATGAAATGGAATCAAGTCAAATTGTATTTACGTATGTTAGTCAACATGTTGTTGGTTTTGCTGGTGCCATGTTGCTGCTGCCGTGGAATGAGTTTAACAAATGTACACTTGTACATTTTAATTGCCAAAACTGTTGACAAAATGTTTTAGGTATCATAAAAAAAACACAAACTTTTGTTAACCCCTCTCCGTTTATGAATGAAAATGCATTTATTCATTCATTCATTTATTCGTACTCAAAATGCGAAATGACTGGTGTTAAAGATCACAGAGAAATAAAACAGCTTACAGTGAATTAATGCATCCATTAATTTTTCAGCAACAACCACTTCCGGTTATAATTAATGGCCATAAAATCATTTTATTAGCTGGAATTACTTAGTGTGTATTTGTCATTTATTGAAATTGATAACCTGTAATGGTTTCCATTAAGAAGGAAATGAAAGATTTCAAATCTTGACACCAACTTTTCTAATCGAATTAATACTTTGCTTTGCTTGATTAATGTTTTGAAAATGTTGCTCTTGCTTCGAAAAAAATATGTTAGAAGACGAATTCGCAAATTATCTACCGATCACTATATTTGCCACATAACTGCTCAGGTTTTTTTGATTGTTTTCACCCATTTTCCAAAATTGTTCATCAATTGACAACTCTTCGGATGAAAACTTCTGAGAAATAGAAAATAGACAGTCTCTGTGTGTCTACAGGCCAAATTACGTTCTAAGTGATTAAAATATTTTGTCGTAAACGGATTGAAATCATAGTTTTTTTAAAATAAAAAACACCTCACCCTAGACAGTAGACGCTCTCTGCGTCAATTTCGATCAACACCGATGAAAATAAAAATTACTCAATAACGTGTTTATATGGGTGTTACCAAGGCGACCCAAAAATTAGCCAACTAACAAAGAAGGCACAAAAATGTTGGGAAAATTGTTCTATATTTTTCAATATAATAGCATTATAATTGGTCGATACATTTTTCAGGGATATTTAATAGATTCTATAGCCTATTTATAGCAAGAACCGTCAAATCCCTTAAAATAACCATCAACCACAGACTCCGCCTCTCCATTGTTGGCAAGTCTTTTACACCCAGTCATTTTTTCAAGTTAAAAAATAGAAAATAGCCCGAAGAAGCTAAATCTGGCGAATAAGGTGCGTGATGGGTCAATGCAAACTTTCATTCTGTCATTCTATTCTAACATTCTATAATCTTATCTTCCTATCCCCCTATCATACTATCATCATAAAATCCTACCATACCATCATCACATCATCTTACCATCCTATAATCCTATCTTCCTATTCCCCTACCCCCCTATCCTATCTCTTTATCATCCTACCATACTATCCCTCTATCAACCTATCCCTATCTTCCCACCTTCCTATGTTCCTGTCTTCCTATTTTCGTACGTTCCTATCTTCCTTTCTTCCTGTGTTCCTATCTTCCTATATTCTTAATTTCCTATTCCCCTACATTAAACATTAAGCAAACATTAATTTTGGCCATTCCAATAGCAGATGTGTGAACTGAAGCATTGGCTTGATGAAACAACAGTTGTTTTGTTTGATGAAACAACAGTTTGTTGACTCTGTTTGGCATGCTAGCTTCCTGCAGATTTCTACTGGAATTTCATACCAAGTTTTTTGAAAAAAATTCCATAATTGAACCTTATTTTTAAGAACCTGCCTTCCAATTCTTTATTTTAACTCTCCCCAAAGATTTAAGTCCGGAGATTGACTTGGCCAGTCAAGACGGGCAACATTATTATCTTGGAACCAATCCTTTACCAACTTAGAAGTATGCTTTGGATCGTTATCCTGCTAGAATGTCCATCTAATAGATATACTTTCCACAGCATAGTTCAACATCGTATTTTCCAAGATATCTTTGGAATCTGGTCATAGTGTCGGCAATTCGATGTATCGGACCGACACCATACCACGAGAAACAACCCCAGACCATAATATTGCCGCCCCTGTGCTTGACCGTCTTCTTTGTAAAACGAACATGGAATTCCTTACCCTAAGGGCGTCGAACATTCCGGGCACATTCGTTTCCAAATACATTAATTTTTATTTCATCGCTCCAAAAAATATTTCGCCATTTTGTCTTTCACCCTCTCCTCTGGACCAATTAGAATGACTTCTTGCAAACGCCAATCTAGCCTTTAAATTTTTTTGTCCAAGCGAAGGAACTCTTCTGGCTATTCGTCCTGGTAAATGTGCTTCTTATAGTCAACGACGAACCGTTCGCGATGAAATTACATTACCAATTTCTGCTGAAATCGCTCTTGAAGACATAAACGGGTTCTTCTTCGAAAGTGTTACAATACGGATTTCTGTTGTTTTTGATGTGTTTCTTTCTTGGGTCTTCCGCGAGTTTGGACGAACTTTTTAGGCTTTAAAGCATTTTGTACAAAAAAATATAGCGATCGATTCATTGTTTCTGCTATAGAACGAAGACTTTGACCACTTTTTCTTAGTCTTGAAACATTTTTTCTCTCCTCCGGAGAACAATGACTTTTTCGACCCATGGCTGATTTTTTTACTATGTATTTTGTTATGAATAAAGATAAACAGCAATAGAATAATGGTCCTTTCCAAAGAGACTACAGCAGATTGCGAAAATATTAAAGAATTGAGCAATGTATTTATTATTTTGACCAAATACTGAAATCACACCTGAACAAAACTAACTCACATTGAGAACAACGGGGAAGCCCCAGTTTTGTTTTTACTTTTAAAGGCATTACCATATTAAAGTTATTTAAATAAAAAAGAATTGCCATGTTTACTTTCCGTTAAAGTAACTAAAATTAAACATAAAGCAAAAAAAAAAAACAAGTGTACTTATTTTTCCGACCATATGTGTACATGAGAAACTCTCTCGTGTCTCATTCATGAAATGGAAAAGAATGTGGTTTTTTATGAATTAAATAAATAATTATTTAAGAGTTTTAATACATACAATCATCAGCCATTCTGTGCATATGAATGCTATCTGGAATTCATCTAAAGCGCAGAAACGGCTTCAGGATTCTTAGTAACAGCATCACCAAAACCGACGAAGAATCAAGCCTAATACTAATACTATCTACACTTTCTGCCACTGTGCACATATACTCGTAAATACGCAAGATAGCTTTCATGACTTGTTAATTATGACAGTTGTAGGTTGTTTTTTTTTCGGTTCAAGTTTTTGTCACCATGTCCATAAGAACGGCGCTTTGCCCGCTGTTGCATTTTACGGGAATCATAATTTTTCGGTGAAGTTTTATAACCCATTTACATATTCACACATTCATAGATATGTGTACGAATATTGCTGTTATGTGTACTCGTATATGTGCGGTGATTATGTGAAATGCATTTCGCCGTTCACATGAAATTTGTGCAATTTAGTCATGTCTTTTTTTTCTCTCGCAAATCATTTGTGTCAAGTTGTTGCCACTTTTCGCAAAAGTCATTAAATTTACATGTAACGTCATGTAGCGAAATTACTTCGACACTTGTAGTTTTACACAACTACTAATACGCGCACACACACACAGTCGTAAACACTTGTGTATTAGTAGGTATCTGTGGATACATTTCCAATGCACAGGAACACATGTTTCAGCCTCGCATCCATCTCTTCATCGGCCAATCGACCGACCGACGGTCTAACTAAGCGGCAGATCTCTTGTACCAGATATAATCTCTAATGTTTTCGCAACAATCAATTTCAATTTCGATTTAGCAACGGACGATTGCGTTTGATTTCAGATCAGAATATAAAATGCTGCTTACACACGCAGGCACAGATACCGCCAACTAGTAAGTGAATAATTTATTTCATTGCAAATTTAATGTGAAATTATTCAACATTATTTGCAATGGATGTAATGGATGATGACATTATGGGAATTATAATGTCAATGGGTTTATGTCGGTTATTTACTTCTCAACATATGTGAGATTTGATGGATGCGGAGAGTTGATTGCCAAAAGGATAACGTTGCAATAAGTGCTGTGGAAAAAGGCCACTTGTATGTTTAATTAGTCGAAACGAAATACAAGGACAATTTTTATGCAAATTATGGCCGATTGACTAAATGCAGTTATATTTTTACTGATAAAGCTAATGGAAATTTAAAACTCGATTACGTTAGTCCATATATTTGGTATTTCTTTAAACAAAAATACATATTTAGTGACACTTAGGAAGTGGTTTTGCCAACTGCAATTGATTTCATCACAAAGCAGAAGTTTTCAGCGTACATATAAAGAAAAAATACCAACGAATAGACTGTATTAGTATATTTTTCTTTCCTTTTCTGCATGAAGCTCCAAGTTTATACTTACTCTTAAATTTAATCAATTACTTTCGAATTTTATAAACTAAGGGGTGTCCCAACAAGAACGCAAGATTTAAAAACAAATTGACATTTAAAAACAAATTGTTAAACTTTATTATATCGTAAAGTAGACAGAATGAGGTTATGTATGGAATAACACATCGGGCAGATGGCACCCGCGGCTTTGCTGGCACACACGCGATCTTTTAATGAAACTTTCAATGACCGTTTTGCATAAATGTTGCTGTATTTCATTAATGCAGTCTCCAATTTCCTCTTTTAAGACTTGAGTCGTCGTCGGTTTATTCGAGTAAACCATCGACTTCAAAAAAACCCAAAGAAAAAAATCTAATGGTGTTAAATCGCACGATCTAGGCGACCAACTCTGGTCTCCAAAACGCGAAATAACACGACCGGGAAATGACTGACGCAGCAATTGAATTGTCTCTCTGGCTGTATGACATGTGGCGCCGTCTTGTTGAAACCACATGCCCTCAACACTCATTTCTTCAATTCTAGGCACGAAAAAACTGGTTATCATTTCACGATACCGAACACCATCGAATGTTTGCGCTTGACATGCCTCATTTTCATAAAAAAAGGTCGAATGATTCCTTCAGCCCAAAATCCACATCACACAGTGGCACGTTGAGGATGCATTTGCTTCTCGTGATTCACTCGAGGATTTTCCTCATCTTAAACGCGACAATTTTGCCTACTGACGAAGCCATCAAGATGGAAATGGTCCCGTCACTGAAGATGATTTTATCGACAAAATCAGCATTTTCATGTTGTCTCTCCAATACCCAATTAACGAACTCCCTTCGCAGTCCATGGTGAGCTGGCTTCAGTTCCTGAGCCAGTTGAACTTTGTATGCATGAAAATGCAAATCTTTCGTCAAAATTCGCTGCATAGTGGATTTGGAGACACCAATTTGCTGAGCTCCGTGTCGAATTGAGGTGGATGGAGTTTGAGGGACATCATCACGTACAGCTGCGACATTTTCGGTCGATCGACCTGGTCGAAGGCGCGTTGTTGTCTTTACATCATTAACAGACCCAGTTTTGGCAAATCTCTCTACAGTTGACTCTTTTGGAGCATTATTGTGACCCCAAATTTATCACAATTTGCGAACTGAAGCCGCAAAACTTTCACCATTTTGCTAAGACAATTTCACAATGAGAATGAGTTGTTCATTCGTGTACCGCTCCATTTTTACTAACCTCGTACCTTCTACTAGGAAACAATAACAATTGTTCAAATGTCAAACAATGACACTTCGAATGGCGCCAAATCTAAATCTTGCGTTATTGTTGGGACACCCTTTAAATGAATTAATTACTGAAAACATGAAATTGTTATAAATTATTATAAAAAATAACGCTCTTAATCTAATGTACAGAGTAATTATCGATAAATATCCCAATGATTATTGTGAATTTGTTTATCCTTTACTCCCGGTTAGATTTCCTATTGCGATTAAATTCAAACTCTTTTAGTTTATGTTTTAAATATTTTATTATTGTTAGCAATCAGTTTGCCTTTTCTTTTAAGATTTAACATTAAACTAAAGTAAAATAAATATAATAAATAAATAATTGTTTACTGTTCATGGTTTGTTTGTTGTTCGTTTTTCTTGCAATATATTAAATAAATAAATTAATTAACTAAATTTCAAATAAATAATTTAAACTAAATTATCATTGTCTTTCGATATATAATAAGTATACTTTGTATAAATCTTGGCACTATTGTTACTAGACCGTAATATGTGTTGTTGCCATCGCGTCTTCTGAAGAGATTTGGCCACCAAATTACGCCTGCAGACATTCTTGCTCATGGTAATGGCTCAGGTAACAGTTTGAGCAAAAATAGCCGTCTTTGCCGTCTTTGGGTTCAATGTGAGAGGCAGGCAAAACGAAACCAAAACGACCAGTGTCACCCATTTCAATAGTGTACGAATATTTGATGTCGGCAAAGCCCCTGACCCTGACTCTGGAAATAACAATGAAATGAATCCTCCCGTAGCCATTAAAGTGTGTAATACTTACAGTTCCTGTTTGTCTCGTCACCAAATCCAAGTCACCCATGTCCTTGGTAATGTGGTAGTTATAACCCCAAGGATAGAGAATATATTGACCAGAACTGTGGAAGGACAGAAAGCCCTTAAAAGTGTCTCTGGGGAAGTTGCTTACAAACTTCGAGATGTGGAATGTTTCGGGTTCTGAGAATGCTTTGCTGTCGTGATATATCTGTGAACAGGGATTTGCCGACGTTCCCTAGCCAAACCATTTGTAGTCAAAATTACGACTCAAATCAACACTAGGACAAGTGCGACCATGTGATCTCATATTCTTGCGCCACAGGCGATTACTCATAACTATCAGGATTGGCCAGTTGACATTGCGCACATGTAAGCTAAAAAAAAATATGAGAAAAGGAAAATAGAAATTCCAATATTAACAGCAAAGTTCTGATTCAAAATCAGCCTGTTTTGCAACACAACTCGCATGACGAGCATTTAAATCTCCAGAAATAAATATATTGAATGAATTCTAATTCATTTGCATTTTTTTCTATCTCTCCCTCTTTTTATATATTTTACATATATTAAATCTTAAATTTAATTGTATAATTTCTCAACTCTGAGAAATTATGCAATTATTCTGAAATCCGCCAATTCTTTACCCCAGAACTTACTGCCCGCCCGGCAGGTAAGAATAGGCTCTCAATTAATTAACTCTAAACCAATCCCACATAAAGTCCACTATCCCTCTACCAAGTTGCACCATAACAACACCGCCCTTAATCAGAACCATTACAGCAACTTTGATGAGCATGCTTACCTGTCCCAAGGATTTCGGTCTTCTGCAGATCTTCTCCAATTCGCCTCACCATGTTTAGAAAGTGTTTCAAAAGTCTGGTCCTTCCAACGGAGTTTTGATCACACTCTGCTGCGCCATCTACTGAGATCGTTATCGAAAATTTATTTGTGATAGACATGACACCGTCAATATGACCCCGCCAGTCGCCGTCGCTGTATTTTGATGCATTTGACCTCTCCGATGTCGGTATTGATGTCATGCCGCTCATGGTTCATATGGCACCGAAAGTCCCCTTTTCATCGTCTATCTAATTTTCGAAATAGTTTTCTCTCCAAAACTTTAAGAATTATCAACTGTGTCAGGATTCTATACCGCGCAGCAAGAAAGGTAAGACAAGCATCTAGTATGTACAGTTGGATTTGATTTGATTTAATGATGATTTTCATTAAATTGCCTGTTAGGCCCATACTAACATCTGCTTGAAAGCAGACTCTTCTTCTGACCTCTAGACTGATACATAAATTATGTTAACGGCTGAGTCAAGGTACATGAATTCAACCACCAATCAGCAATTACAGCTGTTTGTTCGTGCAAACAAATAACTTTGTTTTGTTATCTTTTACCATCAGACGTCCATTCTCAATGCCTGAAAAGGTTGCAGTAACATCTCACATTTTTCTGTCACAAATGCCCGTATCACAAAACCAGCGTATGGCTTAAATCGAATCTTGCAACAGTCGTGTTAAATGTTTGCCTCTAATCTTCATTGAATGTTTCCTGTCACTTTAGTGGCATCGTACAAAAAAGTTTAGATTTCGCATTAGTACCAAACTTGGCCATGGCTTCGTACAGTGTTTTCCGTATCGAAATTTCCAGGGCAGCTTCAGCTTCAGCACGACCAGCCAAATTATTGCTGATAAAAGATTGATGCCTCAATTGTTGTTACACACAGATTTTGCGGGCTTTTACATGAGACTCGCCGTGAGAACCATACCCACGTTGTGCTAAGCACACTGGGCATATCATAATGCGGTCGCCAGCGCCCTCTCCTAGGATAGCCAAGTGCTCGTATTCCTCCTATCGAGGAATAGGAGTCGACAATCTTATTGGTACATACAACATTATTTCCTCGAGAACTCTCAGAATTAATGCATCTATTTGTGATATAACAATGATTTTGAGCCATATAGCAAGACAGGTAAAACTAATGTCCGGTACAGTAGGGTTTTGGTTCGGTTTGCTTAGCCCACAGTAACTCATGTCCGCAAGCAATACTAGTACTCTTCTCATAATCTCCAGGCTGACATCATTAGTTTTATTCACAGAGCTGGTAGGTGAATTCATTAACTACACCAAAATTATAGTTCTCCAAGTTCACACATCTTCCAAAACGACCGAAGAAACTTTGTTCTGCTGTTGTTTACCACCAGACTAATTGCTTGAGAAGGCAGCAGTAACACCTTGCTATTTTTTTGCCAACAATGTTTATAACATCGGCGTACTCAGTTAGTACATGATTAATGATGGTACCTGTCGTTTTAACTGCAGCCTTCTTCGTTATTGTCTCCATCGTCTTCAACTGTATATTGCAGATGTCGCAGGACGACATCTTAGCCCTGTTAGAGTCTAACTGAACTGATCTTACTGAACACTTCGTGTTAGTCAGTGTCATTTTGCAAAGATGTATAAACTTCGCAGTAATACCAAATTCGAACATGACCTCATACAGTTTCTACTTTATCACTCTGTCGAAGGTAGGCTTATAGTCGGCGAAAAGGTAGCGTCTCAATCTTCTTCTTCTCCTTCTTATGTGGCGGCTGGAATAGATAGCCTTATCTATTATACGCCGCCCGTAGAAAATAATTCCAGGCGCTTCGATCTTCTGCGCTTCTCCTCCAATTCGTCACACCAAGCTTCGATAATATTTCAAAAGCTTGATCCTTGCAACGCAGTTTTGGTCGCCCTCTTCTGCGCCGTCCATCGAGTTCGTTGTCGAAAACTTTCCATGCCGCAGCATTTGGGTCCATCCGCTCAATATGACCCAGCCAACGCAATCGCTGTATATTAATGCGTTTGACCACGTCGATGTCGGCATAAAGCTCATACAACTCATTGTTCATGCGACGCCGATACTCTCCGTCAACGATGAACGGCCCATACATTTTCCGGAGTATTTTCCTCCCAGGTACAGTCGGATTTTTGTTTTTCGAGAGGGGGCTTTATCATTGAATCGCTTGCTTAGCTCATAGTAAGCAATGCTATCCTTTTTATCTCCATGCTGATGTCATTCGTTTTGTTTACAGCGGAACCGAGGTAGATGAATTCTTCCACCACTTCAAAAATATAGTTGTCAACGTTCACAAAGCGTTACAAACGAGTAGACTCTTTGTTCGTTGAAATCAATAACAGCTAGTATTGATAAAATCCAGTCAGGTTAGTTTGAATAATTTAATCCCTTCCGCATATTACATTCGATAGAATTTTTTAAGCTAGTCAAAATTTGATACCAATACAAAAAACATGATACACTTAACTGCCAATCGTCAGGCACACAGTCCTTAAGCCAAATATGTTTAGTACTTGATGCATGCTGTGTGTCAGCTCATTGTCATCGGCCTTATATAGCTTTACAGGCTGACCATCATTAGTCTCAGATTTGTTATTATTGTGCTGCGATAATGCTTTTATGACCATTTTTTGGATATGTTCCATCCCATTGTCTGTGATTGGGATGAATTCTTCTCCTGTGCCGCAATCCGAAACCAGTAATTTATACAAATTCTAATTCCAGAATGCCAGCACACTCTGCGTATATATGATCATACTTCCCATCGCCGTTCTCACTGTAGCAGAGCCCGGTTTTACACCGTTTGTTTTAGAATAGAATTTTTTAAGCTAGACAAAAATTGATACCGATACAAAAAACTTGATGCACTTAACTGCCAATCGTCAGGCAATCAGTCCTTGAGCCAAATATGTGTAGTAGCTGATGCATGCTGTGTGTCAGCTCCTTACAAACGGCCTCAAATAGCTTTACAGGCTGACCACCGTTAGCATCAGATTTGTTATTTTTGTACAGCGATAATGCTTTTATGATCACGTTTTGGATAGGTTCTATCCCATTGTCTGTGATTGGGATGATTTCTTCGCCTGTGCCGCCATCGGGAACTAGTAATTTCTAAAAATGCTAACTCCAGAATGCCAGCATACTCTGCGTATATATGATCATACTTTTCATCGTCGTTCTTACTGTAGCAGAGCCCAGTTTTACACCGTTTGTTTCTAATCTTATGGTTGAATTTTCGTTCTTCAGCTCTATCTGTGCATCTTTCTGTATATGTAATTACTTTCCCATTCTTTCCAAAATTGGTTTATTTTCTCAAACACAAAGTGACATGATTCACCGTACCAGGCGTTATCGGAACACTGATGGTCACAGTCATTTAAGGTATATAAGACAGTTGCCATCGTATGCGCATACAATGCGTTTTTCACTCTGTTAAATTTCTTACGTAGCTTAGCTGCAACTGACTGGTGATCCGCGTCTTTGTTAGCTCATGTATCATAAGGACGTGCATTAGATTAGAAACATGTACTCTATCTACAGAGTGGCACACCAATGGTGCTATAATACGAAATTCAAAAAATATTTTTTCAACAATGTATTTCATTCATTTTTTTATTGTATTGAAAATTCAATTTTATTTTATATGATAACCAATTGTTTTTGGAGATGATAGACTGTTAATGACGTCCATGCTTATTCACGCATTTGCGACATCTTATCAGAAAATTATTCATTCTCTCGGAATTGCCTCAATTAAGTCAGTCAAATTCCTCCGTTTGGTTTTGTACATCACTTGCTTGACATAACCCTATAAATAAAGTCTGATGCAGTCAGGTCAGGTGATCTTGGGTGTTAGGGGAAAGTGAAGTTTCTGGATATTAATTTGTGTGACAATTTTCATTGGAGCTCCGCCATAACCGGATGCTCCATCCTGCTGGAACCAAATTATGTTGAAACGGATACGTCTTCGACGCAGTTCTGGGTAAAAAAAACTCCTTCAACTTCTTTAAACAGCCGCCCCTATTGAGAGTTGACCGTAGCACGATGCATGTGCCACCCTCTATTACCATGTGAACAATGTGGTTCCTCGTTTTATACTGTGAAAACAGTCGTTGGGTTCATCGTCGTTCCGAAAGATATTAGTTTGAATCCTTCATTCGCAGCGCTGGTATACTCGTACAGACTATACTTTCCTATCGTTAGACTAAGAGATTCTTCCGTTCCAATTTTTGCATTAGACTCTCCAAAAACTATTTTAATGTCATGTAATCTTTAATATTACTGTAATTCTTTTCCATTAGGATGCGGATGCAAATCCGCACTATAAACAAATGCTTTGCTGTGACTCTAATAGAAATCACAATTTTTGCATGGATCGCACTGCTTTTCTGTTCTCTGCACTGTACTGAATGGCTGTGACGTCAGCTTTTTGTTTGTCAAATTATTCCATCAATAATTTAGAAGCAACTTTCCTATGAAGAGACCAGATATTATGATCCTTAGGACGCTTTAAATTCAGTAAGCCTTATCACCAAATTACTTACAATTTATCGATATTAGCAAGACATTTAAATTACTCAAACCCTTTCTCAATTTATCTACCACCAGACGCATGTCCTTAGCCTCGCAATACTTGGCTTAAAGTTGGAAGTCATAACATGAGTTTGAAATTTATGAAACTCTGCAAAGGATTTTGTCAAGAGACGTATCAGCGTACACACATTGTTGTTGGCCGGCGGTGGCGTCATGACTGTAACATGTGACAGAGATGCAAGTGATCGTGATTTCGAACCACGATGCTATCACATATTGTTGTGTCTAACAACGGTTCGAGTAGTCGAGTAATCGATAAATCGAGTTAAGGCTTCTCATATTGACGTTTGGAATAGCAGTAAAACTGTATGTTCTTTTGAATGAGGAAGGAAATAGAATGTGCGTAAATTCGCTAAATGATTCTCACATCTCTCAGTGTTGAGATGTAAGAAAAACATTTTTTTGTTATAATAATTTTGCTTACCATCCAAACTATAATTATAAATATATTTGGATGATATGTGTAATAAATCTACTTGACAAACGATTGATGTCTGTTGTCACAAAAAAAAAAAAAAAAAACGACGCTATGTTATCTAGATTGTTAGACCACCTTCGTTACTGAATCGTCTATACTTTATAACCCTCCATACTACCTCTTACGTCAAGCCAAACTTCAAATTAATTTTTTATTATTTTGTAAGTTATTAATGAATGTCAAACAAATTGTATTCTTTTGGATGACTATAAAACAAAAACAAATAAGTATTCCATCCTACTATTCTCAAAGTGTTCCAATGAACTGTGATAATCTTTAAGACAAAAACACAGCAGTAGCACTAACATAATGAACTTCATTATAAAGTAATTAATAAACCCTGACATTGTCCATTTACATGAGCAACACTCGAACTTGTATGGACAAATTTCCTTAGAAAACTATCAAATCTATAGAATTTATATCTTTCAAACACAAAAAAAGACACTGAGACATAGACAAAAACACAGCAGGTTTTGGAACAGCACTCGACCACTCGAAGGGTCCAGTTTAGGCTAATAACCATAACCACAACGCACCGTAAGACAGTCAGACACTCTATGACCATAGAAATCATAACAATTCCATAGAAATCATAACATTATTAGACCAGTTAATAGATATCACAAATTGAGATTTGAGCCACTGCGCATGCGAGCGTGCGTGCGTGAGTTGGGGATGAAGCGGTGATAATATAACCATTAACCTTTCATTTTTGGGTCACATGAAATGACAAATTATCAAAAATGCCTCAATACGCGGACGGCCCTACGATGTATTGTGGTTATTATTACCAAGAAATAATATTTCACTTCTCTAGATAAAAACTCATAAAATAAACGAGATCCGCAAAAGCAGCAGCAGCAGCACCTCATATTCAGTGTTTTTTTTTTTTTTTGTTAACTTTTAACACAAAAAAGGAGGAGTGTTTGTTATTATAGGAAATTGTAATTCCCGAGAAACTTCAGCAAAAAAACAAACGAATACACTTACTCACGCCAAATTGACTTAGTGGCCGGGTTATGATGCTAAGCGGCCACGAAAAACCAGTAGCCGCCACATATGACAGTTAAAAAATGACAACTTATAATTTTCTGGCCTTTTAAGGAAGCCGAACCAGCGAAAGAGCGACAGACTACAATAAAAACTAAACGCCACATTCGAAAAGATACCGATACCAGGACGGCTTTGTCCAGGCAGCTACAGGTACAAGTGAGTAGACGTACGTGGACGTG
Source organism: Philornis downsi (assembly GCA_019455685.1). Lineage (NCBI taxonomy): Eukaryota > Metazoa > Arthropoda > Insecta > Diptera > Muscidae > Philornis > Philornis downsi. The sequence continues at coordinate 2,744,534 of JAHXMU010000232.1, forward strand.
AAAGTAAGAATGGTAATAAACCCTTTTTTTCATAGGGTTTAATTTTGTTTTTTTTTTTTCTTCTTACGCTGTGTTCGTAAAGACCCTTGGACAAGAGTTTATTTAAGAGTTATCACATTGTCGGAATCTCTTAGGATTCTAATATACGGCTGATTTTTCTTTTTTTCAGTACACAATAACAAGAACAAAAACAATTCAATCGCTATGTTTTATAGGATAACGTGAAATGTCCTTAACACTTAACTTTTATTACCCTCTAATCCTTACATAATATCCGAGGAACTTTTTAAAATCTATGAAAGATAACCTTTTCTAAGGGATTCGCAGTTTGTACACCTTTGGAACAGAAGAAAAACTTATAAGGAAAAGGAAAGCAAAACAGGTTTCTAGCTGAAACAAAATTGTAAGTAAAACGATTAGAAATATACGGTGATTATTTAATCGTATTTTTTTTAAATCCAATAAAACACTCAAATTTGCATCATGTATTAAAATTTTTTATTGGAATCGATAAATTGCTTTTTGCCCTTAAATTTTTAAAGATAATTTCATGTAAATGTTGTCCGCGGCTTCGTCCCAAAATGTCCATTCGGAAGGTCGAATTTTTCGTCACTTTTTCGAGCATTTTGGCCTGTATTCCACGAATAACGCGTGTTATGTTATCCTGTAAGGCTTCAATAGTGTTCGGCTTGTCCACATAGACTAACGACTTGACATAATCCCACAAGAAATAATCAACAGGCGTTAAATCGCAAGATCTTGGGGGCCAACTCACAGGACCAAATCGAGAGATAAGCTGCTCACCAAATTCATCCCTCAACATATCCATTGTTTCACGAGCAGTGTGGCATGTTGCACCGTCTTGATGAAACTACATGTCAATCAAGTTCAACTCAGCCAGTTGGGGAGAAAAAAAATCCTTGTGGTTGAGTAATACGAGTACATGCCCAATTGCAGAGAACGACAACGAATTGGAATTTCACGATCGCCATTAACACTGGTCGCTACGGCTGTAATATTTCCTTCGGTACGCACTCTACGCATGCGATTCGATGGTTTTCTGTCCAACAAAGTAAATTTGGTGCGAAATTTGAAGATAACAGCACGAATTGTTGATTCAGCAGATCGGTTATGAGGACCATAAAATGGTCGTATCAAACGATGCACATTTGTCACAGAGCACGAATTTTGATAATAAATTTCAACAATTTGCAACCGTTGCTCGTTTGTTAGTCTTTCCATCATTAAATAGCAGAGTATACTGTACACTTTTCACTTCGACAGATGACGTTTGGATGCCATTACCAACCAGTGCTGCCAACCTGAAAAACTTACATCTTAAAAAATCACCCTACGAGGTGTGATAAAAAAATTTTTTTTTCAAATTTCGTGAATTAAGTATGATCGATTCTCGCTTTTTGTATGTTGGTACACATGTCTGTTATATATGTTGACAATATCAGCCATTTTGGATTGTCAGTTTGTTTTTGACAGACAAAAACGTTAGTCGTATTTTGGTGCGCTCTTTTTTACTATTCAAAAAAATGGATCAAATAAACTGTATTAAGTTTTGTGTAAAAGAAAATTATAAATTTAATGTGCAAGGACATTTGAAATGTTAACTGTGGCGTTTGGCGAGTCTACTATGAGCAGAACACAAGTTCATTTGTGGTATAACCGGTTCAAGGAAGGCCGAGAAAATGTCAATGACGATGTTCGTCCTGGTCACACAAGCATTTCAAGTTCCGTCAAATGTAAAGGTTTTGCTCACTGTTTTTTCGATTGCAATGGAGTGGTGCATCACGAATTCTTGCCACACGATTGTACGGTCACTAAGGAATACTACCCTGAGGTTATGCGCCGTTTGCGCGAAGCAATTCGTCAGAAACGCACAGAATTGTGGAAAAACCAATCATGAATTTTGCACCATGATAACGCACCAGCTCACACATCGCTGTTTGTGGGTCAGTTTTTGGCCAAAAACAAAACCGCAATCATGCCTCAACCACCGTATTTACCGGACCTGGCCCCCGCAGACTTTTACCTCTTTCCAAAACTGAAGACACCGGTGAAAGGAAAGCATTTTGCTTCCATTGAGGAGATTAAAAAAAAATCGAAACAGGAGCTGTTGGCGACACCAAAAACAGCGTTTTAGAAGTGTTTCGAGGATTAGAAGAAACGCCGGCGCAAGTGTATTATATCTGAGGGGGACTACTTTAAAGGAAATAAAATAGAAATTGATGAATAAATAAATACTTTTTGGAAAAATTTGAAAATAACTGTTATTTTTTGATCACACCTGGTATATTATGGAGTAGTTATAAATTCCAATTAAAGTTATAATTCCGTATATTAGGACGAAAAATATACAAAATTAATAATTCTAATAAGTAGACTATTATTTTAAATTATATTTTTCTGCTATTAAGATGCACAAAATTTTTATAACATTGTAAAATTGTAATTGAATTATGGAAAATATATGTTGTAATATTACAATTTAATCAAATCAGCCTTAAGGCTTAAAATTGAAAAACGCGTCTGAAAACCTCGATGTTGGCATACAATTCATTAACCATATTCGGTTAAGTAGAAAGTGTTAGTTGATAGATGTCTTCAGTGAGTCTACTGCATATATCGCGATTTAAAGGTGATATTACGATAGCACATTCTCGGATAGTCTCGCATTTCGTGAAGATAGTTTTAGGTCACAGCGTTCTAAAATGGATGTATAAAAAAAGAGAAAATTCGATACATTCATCAGTACCACTATGACTGAAGTGAAAAGGAAGAACAGGCAATCAAAAATTGATGATATTGATGGGCCCAATATAGTAATAAATGCAACAGCTAAGTTGCGATTTAAATAATTTAACACTGCTGATATGGACGTAGAAGATGAAGCACGCTTTGGTAGGACAGTCATCATGAATGTGAGGCCTTGCCCCATTGCCCATGAATCGAACATTAGTCAGAAGACTGTTTTGGATCATTTGAATAAGGCTGACCTCAAGAAGAAACTCGAAGAACTCGACTACTTTTTGTGCCTTATTAACGTCTGCAATTCGCAGCAACAATGGAACATCGATGCAAATTTGAAGTGGATGATGATTGGCGTTGTAAAGCGGATTATGGATCCTGCGAGAACAGCAACAGCTCATGGTCGATTTCCAAGCTGGAATTACCGCCCAAGAAGGGTTTGCTGTATGTTCGACGACATTAGAAGCTAGTATGAGCTGTTTCAATCAGGCCAAACATCTCTCTACTGTCTATGAATTGACAAATTGGAGTAGTAAGTAAGTGACATAATAAAAACGACCAGAATTGGCCAATAGCAGGGCTGTTATATTCTATCAGCTCAATTCCCGGTCGCACCTGCCGTATAGTTCAGACCTGATACCAAAAAACTGTCACATTTCCAACATTTATAAAATATTCTTGATGGTACGAGAGACTGGCATCAGGAGAGGCTTGTGAAAATGAGCTGGTTAACATTTTTACAAATGACGTCGATAAATCATGCACTTAAGAAATTGCCTTCAAATTGGACAAAAAATTAATTAATTGAATTAAATCAAATTAAAAATCTTTGAAATAAATAAATGCTAATGCTAAATCCTTATACACAAACGCTACCTTGTCTGAACAAAAAGCGTTCAATCTCTATTTAATGCTGCAGATATTCCATGAAGTTTTTAGTTATTTTTCTAAAACTTACACTATTTTCTCCTTTCTCTTAAAAGTTCTATTAAAGTACCTCGCAACCTACAAGTAACACTTTCAAAAGCAGTTTTAGAATTCCAAAATCAAAAAGTATGTTAACTTAATCTTCAGAGTTTAATACTGGACTGCAACCGCAACCCCATTTTAAAAAATTTAACTTTTTTTGTATGATACAAGTAGCTCGATTTAATTCTAGGGAAATATCTGTATAACTTTAAGAATACCAAATCCAAGATATTTTTCGTAATAGTCTAGTTTATAAAATCCTGACAGCCAATAATGCGGAATCAGAATTTTTCAAAACTGTGACAGCGATTACCTCGCTATAACAGGACAGCCTTACAGTTTTGTGTTGAAAGTTGCACACTAAAATATATTAGAAACAACATTTTAGTTGTTGTTAATGCCAAAAAGTCATATTTTGCCAGCTTATATTATCGTTGATAACGTTTGCCGCAGTATGACAAAATCACACCTTAAACTGTAAGTGAGTCAAATCCAGTTACAGTATTTAGAAAAAAATTACTGTTTGCCAGGTGTCAGCAGGGCCGTAGAGATATTTTTAAAAATTTCGGTAGAGGTTACACTTGAAGTTTGAAAAGGAACTTTTCGTTATAATATGATGTAGGAATGCTTTGAACTCTCTTATAGTTAAAGGGAGTTTATGATCCTTTAACATAACGACGAAATTCTCTTTTCAAAAATATGCAATCAAATATCAGTGCTAATGAACTAATTAAACTAATTTTAATTAAATTAATTAATATTAAATTTATTATTAAAAATTAAAATTAATTGAAATTAAACTAATTAACTTTATATCATAAGTATTCTAATTCCTATAACCAATTCGGTAGAAGAAAAAAGCTTTCACCTCAGCATTCCAGATGTGACCTTTCATCCGACGATCATTTCACTTTGTGATGAAGAAATGAGTTGAGAGTGAGTACTCAATCTGCAGCAGCTCGTGAAACATCCATTTTTCGCATAACAAGAAATGAGAACTCGCTATTTACTACCCCTAAACTCCTCGTTCGCTAAAGGTACGGATTTAAAAAAAAAAGACTTTTAACACAATTTAACCCCCTCGTTTTTTCTCTCTCTTAATTTTTCTCAACCTTTTGAAACCACTGCTCAATACCACCCTCCGCATATCCAATCAGAAAGTGCGGAATTATGTCATCAAGCCCAGAAATTTAAGATTTTTCTATCAATTTGTCAAATAAGACACAATAGACTTTACGAAGACAAAAGAAATTTAAATTTATGAAAAAACAAATTCTGACGATCAGTGGATTCTGATTATTAGTGGACGAAATAACTACCTTTAATAGTTTGAATACATCTACATTTCTTGGCAATCTTTCTAACCTTTACCAGCATCTTCTGATTTAACATTCAGTCATCGCATTTTTTCATTCTATTTACAAGCATTTACTTCCATTCATCTTTTTCCTAGTGGTCATATTAATGATTTTCAATGACGCAATGACTTCAATTAATTTAATCGAAAAAGAAGAGAAGAACTGTCACAAAGTGCCAAGAAGGTATACTTCACAATAATTCATTGAGAATGTCGTCAGAATTCGAGAGCCAGGATGAGAGTAATAAATGTTTTGTGAGATCTCCGAAAAGGCAAAAGCGAAGGCTTGAAAACTCTTAACAAAACAAGGGTTTGATGACAGATTTGGGATATTCGTCAAATCTTAATGAAATTCTAGGAAACAATTTAGTTGTGGTGCATTAAAAATAGCATTGGTATTCCTTTTGACATTAAAATAAATAGACGTGCGAAGAGTTGGGGGTATTTTTTGTGCTTACAATATTGAAAACGAAATTAAAGTACTGTTTTCCTCTTTTTTTCTCGGATGTAATAGAGAATCCTATAGGTAAAAGAAAAAAAAATTAGATGCATATTCGAATTGTATAGTATGAAAATTTCAACAACTGCACTGTTTGCTTAGAATATTATAAGATTGTACTTACAGTTTCGAAGATTAATTTATAATCGCAAACAAATCTGGGAGTGCGAATGGTATCCAAAATTTAGAAAAGAATTCATTTGGTTCTATTACTTTTCACAATTTAGGGCCAAACTTTCTTCTTTTTTTAATTCAGTTTTGATTCAGACTACAAAACAAAAATTGCTCTCTAAGATCTATAAAAACTTGTAATGAATTATGACAAAAAAAAAAAAAAAAATTTGATTCTAAGTCTATACACCTTAATAAATTCTTGCTTTAATACAGTTCATAATCCCCCCGTTTATTATGTATTATAATAAGCTTGTTCCACTTCTAGTTATAAAACTAAACACAATCGTCGGAAGTCGGAAATTAGGATGTTTTTGATATTTTGTCACTAATCGTCCTAGCGCAACCTGAAGGAATCCTTAAAAATTTTTTTTCTTTTAGGATAATATTATTGACTTATGCATCCAATTTTTCCCTGTTCCTAAGTAATTGATATGGCAAAAAAAACAGAAGAAAGCGCTTATGTCCCTCTGTTTGGCTAGCTGGCAAACACGGCAACAGTCTTTACCTCTAAATACCTCTATTCGAAAGGTCTCCGTCCAACCAATTTTAAAGCCGACCTAGATTCTACTCTAGGGTAGTCGTTTACGACTGTAATATATTAAGTAACAAAGTTTAAACTAGGCCGTACAATCTGCCAAGATGAACACTGTAGTGCTCTACCAATTGAAGTATCCACGACAGACACGGTTAAGAAAATCTACAAAAAGTTATTGGATAATCGTCGGCTGAAGGTGCTTAAGCTGGCTGAAATGATCGGGTAGTCGTTTACGACTGCAATATATTGGGTAGCAGAGTTTAAGCGAGGCCGTAGGAGCTGCCAAGACGAACACAGTGGTAGTCGACCAATTGAGGCAACCACGCCACCCACGGTTAAGAAAATCCACAAAAAGGTATTGGATGATCGTCGGTGGTATACATCGTTTTGACCGAAGGTATGAAGATGAGAAAGCTATACGCAAGATGGGTGCCGCTCTTGCTTTCAATAGGGTAAAAACACCGTTGTGAAGATGTTTCAGTAAAGTGTTTGGCGATGTTTCACAGCAACAAAGTCGAATTTTTACTTCCATTTATAACCAAGGATGAGACATGGTTCCATTACTTCACACCTTAGACAAAGGAACAGTCAAAGCAGTGGACTGGAATGGGAGAATTGTGTCTAAAGAAAGCGAAGACAGTTCAATCTGCAAACAAGTTTTTTGGGATGAACATGAGATTATTTATAATGATTATCTTTAGAAAGGAAAAACCATCAACGCGAGTAGTATTCTAATTTATTGCAGGTGACGAAATTATTAAAATAAGGCCGCATCTGGCGAGAAAGAAGGTGTTGTTTCATCAAGACAATGCTTCAGTTCACACATTCACTATTGCGATGTCTAAAATTAATGAATGAGAGTTTGAATTGCTCCATAATGCACCTTATTCGCCAGATTTAGCTCCCACTGACTATTTTCTATTTCCAAACTTGAAAAAATGACTTGGTGGTGAAAGATTTGCTAACAATGAAGAGTTGGAGTCTGCAGTTGATGACTATTTTAAGGAGTTTGATATTTCTTACTACAAACATATTATTGGAGCTATTGAATATCGCTGAAAAAAGTGTATCAAGCCAAAAGGAGATTATGTTGATAAATAAAAAAAAAATATTTCTTAATTTTTTGTATCTTCTTTGTTAGGTCGTCTAGTTTTGGAATCGCCCTCACATTCAAATTGACTGATTTGTAGAAATCCATTTTTTCTCGGTATCACCTAACTTGTAGACTGCTGTAGTTTTAATTTCAAGATATCATATTGCTTTCTAATGCTTAGTATCGCCTGCAGAATTAACCATAAACTCGTCCTTTTTGGTAACTCCCATGCAAATAGCGGATTTCACCCACGTATTCTTCGATTTCTATCTTCTATACAGTTTTACTAATTTCAGTCAAAGTTGTTAAATGTTAAGAACTTGCTAAGATAGTTTCTAAGAATATAAATGGACCACATTATCATGTCATTTCCAGTACTCACTATACAAATTAATCAATTTTCCGAAATTGATTGCTTTCCTGTAACTCCTAATTCATAGAATGCAGCAACCTGAATTTTTATCCATTGAACTGACTTTGAGAGAAATCAACAAAATAACCATCCAATTCTGTTATCCTCCACACTAGTTGTCATTATTTTGTTCCAGATGTTGTTAATTTCACATCTTTTATTTAGTTGCATTAAATTTAGAACGCGTTCAACATTTGTCAAATTACAGCCACAGAATGAAAAAAAGGGAAAAGCCATACCCTTTAAGGTATATTCCAATTTTCCAAAACTTATTCTTTCTTCTGTAATTTTAAATTTGAAAAAATAATTCGGACACCCTCTCTTGTAACTCCCATACGCATCACCTAATTTAAACCGTATATTATTAGATTCATATCACATTCATGCCTTTCAACCCAGAGTACCAGAATCAGTATAATTTATCAAGCATTAGGCGCTTAACTTACACATATGGTCGAAAAAATAAAAACACCTGCTTATTTATGATTTGTGTTTAATTTTAGTTACTTTACCGGAAAGTAAACATGGCAATTCTTTTTTATTTAAATAACTTTAATATGGTAATGCCTTTAAAAGTAAAAACAAAACTGGGACTTCGCCGTTGTTCTCATTGTGAGTTAGTTTTGTTCAGGTGTGGTTTTAGTACTTGATCAAAATAATAAATACATTGCTCAAATTTTTAATATTGTCGCGATCTGCTGTAGTCTTTTCGGAAAGGCTATTTATTTTACTGTTGTTTATCTTTATTCATAACAAAATACTCATATATAGTAAAAAAATTTGCATTGGGTCGAAAAAGTCATTGTCCTCCGGAGGAGAGAAAAATTGTTTCAAGACTAAGAGAAAGTCGCCAAAGTCTTCGTTCTATAGCAGAAACTATGAATCGATCGCTATTTTTTGTAGAAAATGATTTAAAGCCTAAAAAGCCCGTCGAAACTGGCGGAAGACCCAAAAAACTTCAAAAACATTTCATATCCGTATTGTAACACTTGCAAAGAAGGACCCGTTTGTGTCTTCAAGAGCGATTTTAGCAGAAATTGGAAATGTAATTTCATCGCGAACGGTTCGTCGTAAACTACAAGAAGCACATTTACCAGGACGGATAGCCAAAAAGAGTTCCTTTGTTTAGACAAAAAAAAAAATTAAAGGCTAGATTGGGATTTGCAAGAAGTCATTTCAATTCGTCCGGAGGAGACGGTGAAAAAAATGGCGAAACATTTTGTGGAGCGTTGAAACAAAAATTAATGTATTTGGAAACGACTGTGCCCGGAATGTTCGACGCCTTAAGGGCAAGGAATTCCATGTTTGCTTTGCAAAGAAGACAGTCAGACAGTCAAGCACAGGGGCGGCAATATTATGGTCTGGGGTTGTTTCTCGTGGTATGGTGTCGGTCCGATACATCGAATTACCGACACTATGACCAGATTCCGCTACAAAGATATCTTGGAAAATACGATGTTGAACTATGCTGTGGAAAGTATGCCTCTTAGATGGACAGCAGGATAACGATCCGAATCATACTGCTAAGTTGGTAAAGGATTGGTTCCAATATAATAATGTTGCCCTTCTTGACTGGCCAACTCAATCTCCGGACTTAAATACAATTGAAAATCTTTGGGGAGAGTTGAAACAAAGAATTTTTGTTAAAAAAAGACTTGTATGAAATACCAGTGGGAAACTGCAGAAAGCTTGTTGCCAGCATGCAAAAATGAGTCAACAAAATAAATGAAAATAAAGGTGGATACACCAGCTTTTAACGAAATTCAGCGAATTTAGCAGAAAAGACTGAATTTTGTTAACTTTTTTTGCTTATTTTAATTAAATGTACTTATTGTTTTGTCCAATGTTTTTTTTTGTTTTTTGTTTTTTTTTTTTGTTTTTTTGATTAATTTCCTACTTGATGAAAAATACTGTATTTATAACTCAATTTATTCTTATTTTTTTTTTAATTTAATTTAAATTTTGGCCTTTTGTTATTGTTTTAGTGTTTATTTTATTTCTAATGTTATAACAAAAGAAATTAGTATTTGCTTTTCTTTTAATTTAAATAAATTTTCGTCCACGAACCTTTAAAAAATATATGTGTAGAGTGTACTTATTATTTTGACCATATGTGTAGTTCTACGAATGAAAATTGGCTGCATTGGCATGCGACTTGTAGTACTCATTTATTTCGCCGCAATTCAGCGTAATTTTGATATGAACCTGGCGATGCATCACGTCCTTCAGCCAAATGGTGTTGGGTGAAGGAATCTGTAAGTCAGTTCACCTGGCAGAGCTCTCTTTTCTAGTTTTAATGTTGCTTTGCAAACCTCCCCCTTTTAGATAGAAATAAAAATTCCTTTAATTTTTATTATATTGCTGTCATTTTATAATTTATTTATAAAGAAGTTTTGTTTAAGATTATTCTCTTTCGATTAATGATATAACTTTACATAATGTGTATTTATTCATACGATTTTTTCTTTTCAGTTTTCATTATAATTTATATTTACTATATATGGATTTAAATTGAATTTTATCTTTCTGTTTTTTGTTATTACGATTTTCTATATGTGTTTTTAATATGATAAGTGATTTATATGTTTTATGTTCAATTAACTTTTACACACATAATTAATACTCGTACATTAGATATAGTAGGTGTTCATATACATACATTTCATTATTCATATATATAAACTTTATTATCACAGTTTTTTTAATGGGGGTTTTATTTAACTCCTTAACTTACTTATAACTACCGGAAAGAAAAAAACAACAAATGGTGGAGAGAGAAAGAGAGATGAAAACGGTTAGTAGATACTCGTATTACACAAATAATAAATATTTTAATGACTAATTAATTTTTTAGTAATTTGTATTGCATTCCAAATGATCATTTCGCAGCCACTCGCTCATTCGCGTCCGTTTCCCGTATTTGTATATTTGTAAATGTACTTAATTGCTAATTTCAATGGACTACAGTGATGTGTAGATGCGACAACGTGATGTGACCACGTCTCATACACGCCGTTGGTATTAAGTTGTAGCGGTCGTTGAGATCGCTTCATATCCCCACACATGTCTGTCTGAGTGTTAAGTTTTTATAGCGAAAATTTAGTGTCTTTATTTTTTAAGTAGATATTTTTACGGCGATATAATAAATTATACACAAAAAAAAAAGATATATTATTCAAGTGGCATGTACGAATGGACAACCATCACATATTCATTCATATGTATATACTCGTAAGTATGTCTTGTACCCGTACTGGTGTGAACTCACTGGTATATATGCCGAGGTAAAGTACTGTTCACGAAAAATGTATACGCATTTTAGTGTGCCAAATATACACGAAGTCAACGTGTTTTTATTTATTTTTAAACCATAGTCGGAAGCCACCTATCGTGTGTTAGTGGAAGCAAATTTATCAGACATTTTTCACCGAAATGTAGCCAGCAATTTTCTAAATTGAATGCATCGTCTAGAAGCCTATAGGGAACAAAAGCATACTAATCTATTTGTATGTGTTTTAAAATTCAGTAGGCTACCATAAGCAAAATTTTCTATTGCAAATAATTAATTAAAGAACTACTTACATTACCCGAGAACATGTTTTAGTTTTGGTTCTATTACCGATGGTTTATATTTGAGATTGTCTCAAAATCAGCAGGTTCTTTCCCCCCAAAACTAGAGCATGGAGCTATTCTTTCAAACTAATTCTGAAATATATTGACCAAGAATGAAGTTTTAGATATAATTCAAAAGTACAGAATCGATTTTTTATATTGCTGTGATTTCTTTTTTTCTTTTTGTTTTTGTAAATAAATTCCTTCGAAACATAATGAGAAATGTATTTAGAAAATATATTTCGAACAACAAGTTCTGAAAGTAGTTCTAATACACTGATTACCTTTAAGACCTAATAGAAAGGGGACACCTTACTTCAGAATTTATTATAGTAGTAATGTTGTTAGAATCGATTTCAAAAAATTTCACTGGGTCATAGAGCATTTTCGAGAAGAGAATTGGAGAATGTTAATTGAAAGAATGTGCCAAATATTTTATATTATTGTTTCCTCAGTTAAAACCCAATTTGTTATTGCTGTTCAATTATAATGCTACCAACTTGGACTGTCCATTACAAATATACACAAAATGGAGTAGTTCGTTCATGCATCTGACACCATATGATGAGTTTTTTATCGAATGAATGATAAGATTTTTACTCAAATTCTGAAAAGGATTCATTTTTCAAAAAACGGATTCCGGTTTTGTGTGGACCAAGTTCCCATTCATGCTGTCGCATATACCTATATTATCGGCTTAGCTCGTTTTTCTAGTAAAAATTGGTATTTGTTCACATTTTGTCGATAATAGCGCCCTCAAATAGTATAGTTTTTTCAGACAATTAACTAGTTTGTATGACTTTTTCCTAGATCCATGCTCACCAACAACATTCTGCCCATTTTTTACTAATGAATGATAAAATTGTCACCAAAATACTGAAATATGCCAATTTTTTCTAAACCGGCATCCAATTCTTGTTCGTGTAAATGTTTTTCCTACTAAGTGGCCGGCCTATTACCACTTAAGTTAATACGGCGAAAAGCCCCTTCTTATACAAAATACATTAAATTTGTGCATTATTAAGCAAAAATCGGTATTTACAAAGTACATTTTTTACAAAGTACAATATATATACATTATGGCCGACCGTGGCGCGATAGTTAGTACAAGAGACTATTGTTTGCATGATCGCGGGTTCAATCCCGCACACAGCACTTTTCTTTCTTTGACCAAGACCTATCTCGATGTGTCTGACGAACACTTCGAGTAGTCAAGGAATGGACAAGTCTAGTAAATACTTCTCAAACTATGAGAATGCGTGTGAGCTCAGCGAATGCCAGAAGCTCTCCCATATCTCATTCATGGAGTGCCAGGGGATTTTTTTTTTATATCTAATGCATATAAGTGGATCTTTCCCTGGTAATTAGCTTGATTTTAAAGAATAAATTGAATTTTCTTTTTTTGAAAAAAAAAAAAATTCCTGGGGAATATCCTTTTTTTTCGAAGTGGATTCTATTCCCGCAGAATTAAGTTTTTTCCTACTGACCCCATTTTGGGCAACTTCGAGCATAAACTGCCTATATTCTTGTTTCTTTTTACAAAATTTCAACTATACAGCCCAAGTAGTGCGCTCACAATGGTGCATTCAACAGACATGAGGATGGGCTGAAAGACACTCTTAAGTCGACATTAATGTTTGCAATGAAAGATATGCATACAGCAAAGTGATATCCTCTAAGTTTATCTTAAATTGGAAAACATTTTAATGATACAGTCTGTACAATTTTTGTAACCTCAATTATATATGTATTTTCAAATCCAGGACTGCTCCCTCAAATCACGGCATGTCAATTAACTATATCGTATTTTAAGTAAGTTGTGTCAATTTTGTTTTGTAAATGACTTCCAATGAAATCGAGTAATCTGTTAAACACCTGTGGAATGAAATACATTTCCACAGCCGTGGGAAGAATTAATATATAGGTAGAGTCATTTTTTAAGATGTAAGTTTTCGTGTTGGCAGCACTGGTTGGTAATGGCGTCCAAACGTCATCTGTCGAGGTGAAAAGTGTACAGTACACTCTGCCATTTCATCATCGAATGATGAATGACCTACCACAACGTCTAATTTTTGGTGAATGGGCCTTACAAAAGCTCAATGAAAATCCCTGTTTTATCGAAAAATTGTGTTCAGCGATGAGGCTCATTTCTTGCTGAAGGGATACGTAAACAAGCAAAACTGTCGCTTCTGGAGTGATGAACAGCCACATGCCATATATGAATTACCGACGCATCCCGAAAAAACGACAATCTGGCGTGGTTTATGGGCTGGTGGGATCATCGGTCCATTTTTCTTCAAAGACGACCTTGGAAGAAACGTTACCGTAAACAGCGAACGATATCGAGCCATGATGCGTGATTTTATTTATCCCCAATTGGCTGAGTTGAACTTGGGTGGCATGTGGTTTCATCAGGACGATCCAATATGCCACACTGTTCGTGAAACAATGGATATGTTGAGGGATGAATTTGGAGAGAATCTTATCTCTCAATTTGGTCCTGTGAGTTGGCCCCCAAGATCTTGCGATTTAACGCCTCTTAAGTATTTCTTGTGGGGTTATGCCAAGTCGTTATTTTATGTGGACAAGCCGAACGCTATTGATGTCTTACAGGATAACATAACACGCGTTATTCGTGGAATACAGGCCGAAATGCTCGAAAAAGTGACGAAATATTGGACATTCCGAATGGAATGAAGATTTACATGAAATTATCTTTAAAAATTAAATGGCAAAGACCAATTTGTCGAATCTAATAATTTAAAAAAAAAACTACAGACAACGCAAGACAGTAAAGTTGATATTTGCAATAGCGAAATGACATGAAAATTCAAATTGCAGTCCCTGCCACTGGCATACCCAGTTTCAATAGTATATTTGAAAATCACAATAGGGTGCTCTGAGAGAAGAGATTTAATACAAATTGTGAGGCCGTGGGGAAAACTGAAGTGCATTCCTAAGATGACAAATCCGTCAGAAAAAATATCAATGAAATGCCAGGGAAGTATGCAAAAAAACAACAAATGTTTTTTGTTCCTTATTATCGTATATATTATAGCAATTCAAAAACGCCCCGCAAAAGCGAACAAGATTGTAGGGGCCATTATCATGTCTTTCTATGAAGACACCGCACCATCTGATTCAAATAAACGATTTGTTGAATTTTGCTATAATCACAAAATCTTAAGTTGTATCTAACATTTTAGACACACAAATTGATCTAGTATAGCAGGAACAATTGAAAAATTCGACGTAATAATTTGAAACATCATTTCGGTATTCCATTTTCAGACACACTCCAACAATATTTTCAATTTGGCCATGACTCCGAAGGTTCACTAGAGAAGTAAAATTTTCAATTACTCAACTCATTGATACGTCTGCTAGATAGTCTGTCTAATATTCGACTATTGGAATTCAAACAATGTCATGAATTTTAGGTGAAAATAGTGACATCAACGTCGTTATCATAATCATCATTTGTGTTGGTTTAACAACAACTCATAAGACGAAGAAATTGTTAATACCTACTGTACTATAAAAGTTATTCTGTGCCATCAATTTCAATTGTACAAAGACGGTTTCCTAAATTTCTCGTAGTCGTGTAAGCACACATATTCTCTTAATATTTTTGTAGGCCTAGTGAAAGTTAAGTTATAAAATTGTTTATGACTATTTGAACATTCCCCTTCTGTATTTTTGAGCCTGTCGCCACAGTTTTTACTTTCTTGACAATAAGAAATTATAATAATAATTCAGTTTTAAATAAATGTTTCACAACTACCCCGCACCAACATTTGAATCAATAAATGATCGGGTTTTCTTCTTCTTCTATAAACCTTCTTGAAGCCACTGTAAAAAATGTATTGAAAGCTACGCTTGAGTTATATAAAGGAAAATTTATATCTTTCTGTTAATATAGATGTTAGAATAGTTATTAATTTTTTGAGAATAAGAGAAAGAAATTATTAATTTATTTTCGCTTATTTATAAAGCGCGTTCACATTTTTCATTAACCGTACTTTATGTGTTATTTTCAGTTATATTTTTTGTTGGCAATGGTGATTAAGCTCACAGTAAATGGTAATACGTCTTAAGTTGTTTTGCCTTCATTTAAACCAATTGTCCGTCTGTCCCCGT
The DNA here is from genome assembly GCA_019455685.1 of Philornis downsi. Lineage (NCBI taxonomy): Eukaryota > Metazoa > Arthropoda > Insecta > Diptera > Muscidae > Philornis > Philornis downsi. The sequence continues at coordinate 2,760,085 of JAHXMU010000232.1, forward strand.
CTGTCTGAAAGTGTTAAATAATTTTTTGAAGTATTAAACTTATCTGCGTCGTTTGTATTTTTTTCCCCGCCGCATTCATCTTAAGTCTTTCTGGTGAGTGTTAACGATCACCTGCAGTTTTTCTATATATAAGTAACGAATAATGCAATTAATTAAATATAAATTTGTTAGCAACATACGAAGAGAAAAAAAAACAACAACGAAAAAACAAACAAACAATAAGTATTCTGTTGACTCAGTAAAAGTGATGTTTTCAAGCTGTTCCTAAACATGTTCAAGCATATGTTTTTCTTAAATATTACTTAATTTTTACAAGAGATTTGTTAGTGCGATAAAAGAGAAAAGGGAAAAGGAGAAAAAATCCATAATTTCTTCTTATGTTTTCTTTTACTTAAGTTTATAGCATAATTATATACAATTTCTTATACTTAAGACTCTTTTAAAGTTCTTTGAAAATCTATCAGTGTTTTCAAATTACAGATCTATATCTTGTTATAACAGTGTTATGGAATATCCTATATGTATAAAAACAACGTTACTTAATAATTTATTCTGCTGCGGCCGGAAAATATTTATTGCTCTACATGAATTTGCTATTAAGTTAATTTCTTTTACTCGAGAATGATTTTACCATATTCAGTGGTAAATTCAAGCTCTAGGCCATAGTGTCCGTTATATGGGAGTCCAAATCTTTTGCATGTTTCAAAAAATTATAGTGCAAACGCAGTTGAAATCGATTAATAAACTAAAACTATCGCACGCTTTCTCCCACAACTAACTAGGAAAGTTAGTAAATATAATTCATTTGCATGAGCTAAGTATTACCCAATTATGACATTATTATTTGCAAAGGGTGTCCCAACAAGAACGCATGATTTAGATTTGGCGCCATTCGAGGTGTCATTGTTTGACATTTGAACAATTGTCACTGTTTGCTAGTAGAAGGTACGAGGTTAGTAAAAATGGAGCGCTACACGAATGAACAACGCATTCTCATTGTGAAATTGTTTTACCAAAATAGTGAAAGTTTTGTGGCTACAGTACGCAAATTACGATCAATTTGGGGTCACAATAATGCTACAAAAGAGTCAACTGTAAAGAGATTGACGGATAAATTTGTCAAAACTGGGTCTGTTAGTGATGTAAAGACAACAACGCGCCTTCAACCAGGTCGATCGACGGAAAATGTCGCAACTGTACGTGCTCAAACTTCATCCACCTCAATTCCACACCAAGCTCAGCAAATTGGTGTCTCCAAATCCACTATGCAGCGAATTTTGGCGAAAGATTTGCATCTTCATGCATACAAAGTTCAATTGACTCAGGAACTGAAGCCAGCTGACCATGAACAGCGAAGGGAGTTCGTTAATTGGTTATTGGAGAAACAACATGAAAATGCTGATTTTGCCGATAAAATCATCTTCAGTGACGAGGCCCATTTCCATCTTGATGACTTCGTCAATAGGCAGAATTGTCGCATTTGGGGTGAGGAAAATCCTCGAGTGATTCACGAGAAGCAAATGCATCCTCAACGTGTCACTGTGTGGTGTGGATTTTGGACAGGAGGAATCACTGGACCTTTTTTTTGTGAAAATGAGGCATATCAAGCGCAAATAGTCAATGGTGGTCGATATCGTGAAATGATAACCAGTTTTTTCGTGCCTAGAATTGAAGAAATGAATGTGGAGGGCATGTGGTTTCAACAAGTTCCTGGCTTTTGAATCATTCCCAACGCATGCAATCGTTTTGAAATGGCTTGGTCGAGTAACTCCTAATACTGAAGCAAGCTCTACCTGTATTTGACATGGATCAACATCAAGCATTACCGTCAATTCAGTGTCTTCGAAGGTTTTTCGTCTTCCTTCATGCCAATGATCGTCAATATCTCGATACATTGTTTCACAGCATCTCCGTAAATGTTTTGAAACTCTCGCTAGCTTCAGCTTCGATTGAAAAAAGATAATCAATACGTTCCGCATATGATGATTATTTGGCACGAAATCATTCATATTCACACAACCAATAGAATATGACGTCAAAAGAAAATCACTATTGTGTCGAGGCGGTATGTTTACCATATGCCTAAGCTTGGCTCATGACTATTTGCTGCTTGGCAGAATCGACTAGCACTTACAGCTGGCGCCATCTATGGGCAAACAGCGGGAACTTAGTTGCGCACCTAATATTTTGGACTCATTCAAAGGTACTTACAACTTATAGACGAATCTGAATGTCAATTTCAGTAGCTGTCGTTTATACGACTACTTGAAGTGTTGGCTGGACACAACGAAATGATCGCCATTCAAATAAAGATAGGTAGTTGCATTGTGGTTCGAACTCACGTTCACATGCATGGTAATTGAATATTCTGCCCGTCATGCTACTGCCTGTTGCAACTTACTAGACAAATTATATAATTCATTATTTTTGTTTGTGATTTCCCACCCATTGTCCTGTTTTTAGAGATTAATTTTACAGCATTTTAAAAGCTGTAAGTGTTAAGAGCTTTTAAAATGCTGTGAAATTAACCTGCAAATTTTTCATACTTCACTGCTTCATCGATATAAGTATGAAAATTAAAGATAACCGCTTCGTCCTTGTTCGACCAAAAATGTAGCAAAATGTTTCTGCCTTACTTTTAATTAGATGCTTATTATAATTAGAGAGTAATTAAAATATTACAAAATTTCCATTTGTAGACAGTAAAACGGTGGCCTACTTCTAAAGCGATCAAAAATAACCTAGAGTTATGATATTATGGTATAGGGTGGCTCAGAAGTAACGTTAAGATTTATTCAATGTATAGCTTTTATTAAACGTTGGCATTTATTAAAATTTAGAATATAGTTTGGAAATATGTTCACTTTATGTTTTAAAGCTAATATCTTTCAAATGGTGCCCATTGTTTGCTTCTGTCTGACAAAGCATTTCCAAAGCATTTCCCATAACTTTTCTCAGAACAAATCTTTCACTGATTAAATCTTAACTTTACTTATGCTCAACTCTATATAACACTTGAAGGTCATGCTTCGTAATATCGAAGCCGCAAAGTCCATGGTCTTCACATATGAACAATACGAATGGAATTCTGGATTTGAAAATATTACTGGTATATCCCGCTGCTAATAATTTTATACAAGTCCGAAATTATTCTTTGACTAACCTGCGATGTTGCTTTCTGTAAATGTTGTTACTCTCGAAAATCATAAATGGGCCATCAAACAGTAAGCCAGCTAACAGTGAGCATATGAAAAAAGTTTAAGAACCACTTTATGGAGATCCAAAAGTGGCTCAAAAGTTGGATGGAAACAGAAAATAGTTGCATTTGTCATGGGTGGTTGCTTTTATATACTGACTTATTAGTGCTTTCTGTGATCACCCAATAATGAAACTAAATACATGACGGATTACATATAACATGATGGTGTTACATGTATATGGATGGTATTACATATATATTATGAAATTGAATTGAATTGAATTAAATTCACTAGAAAATATTTAAAAAATTCGATGTTATTGGCGTTATTTCGCAACTCTTAAAATTCCTTTAAAACGCATCATATGTGGTTAGGAAATGTTCAAATCAAATGAATCATTTCGGTATTAAATTTAGAAGCGATGAAAAAGAGGCTTCTGACCGACAAGATTTCACAAATTGTAAACCTGTGAGACGTATGAGTTGGAACAGAATTTCAATTTGTGCAGCCCAAAATTTTCATTACTATTGGAATTATTACCGGCTTAAATGAAGCTGTAGCCGCTGAAAGATAGATAATTGTACTACAGTTCGAACGCTGCCACATTTGGCACATGTAGCAGGTAGTAAAATAGGGGATTATTCAATTTTACACTGAAATACAAAAATTTCTGAGAGTTTTTCATATAAGAAATGAAAGGAAAATGAATGCTAAAAGTCAAACCAAGTTGTAGCAGTCGGTGAGTTACAATGCTGTATAGTGTTTTCCGATCACCAGTTTGCATTCATTTGACAGATTATTAAACACTTTCAATTATTTATAGATTTGATTCCAACAAGTTTTCTATTCTTTTGTACAATTTTTCATAGCACATTTGCAAGTACTGCCTCCCCTCCTGTATTGCAATAAATATTTTCATCGATAAAGCCATCAATTTAACAATATAGGTCATTCCATAACTAGAAATGTTAATGCATGTGCTGTAATCGTATACACTTGATGTTACGATATTTTGCAAGAGACTCTCAAATAAAAAGTTGAAATCTTTCTTTCCTAATTTATAGAACAAAGAGCTTTAATAGAGAAGACACCTAACCTAGCCTTAATCGAGATAAAGTTGCACTTAACCCATTAGGAAAATATGTCTGTATATATTTATATAGATAGATAAATTTAAATTTAATAAAAAAATAAAGACAATGAGAAAGCTAATGGATCATAACTAAAAGGTCCCTCATTTAATTATTGCATTTCAAGACCCGCCCTGGATGCCGATGAGGAGGCATCACTGCCATAGGATGTATTTAAATTGGTTACATTACCCCCGGCCACATAGGCCAAAGCGCTGGGAGGGGTATTACCCATTATGCCGCCATTCATACTATTCGCATGTTTCATATTGGGTGGTGTCTGTGGTGGCGTGTCAGGTTGGATTTCAGGAAACCCCAAACGTCCTTGATTCTGTTGGGGGTTTTGAATACTATATTGCGGTTGGGTTGATGTCATTGACTGCATCATATTGGCAGCTGGAGATGCGACCGCCGAATTCAATTGGGAATAGTTGGTCGAGGAACTTGGATAGCCTGACGCCGCTGCACCTGTGGGCAGCCGAGAATAGGGTGAAGCATTAACATAATTACTCATCATGGAGAGGGGTGAATTGTTGCTGATTTGGTTGCTGTTCATGGCCAAGTTATTTGGATAGTAGGAAGCTTGAGGGGCCATTGTTTGCTGGGCAGGATGTCCATTATTCATGTATGCGGTGGCATGGTGGCCGGGCAGGGGAGGCGGTGGTGTTTTATTAGCTACCGTATCGGCTACACTCCATATTTTCGGTTTTGTGGCCGGTATCGGTATGCCGCAATCATCTCGGCCCACATAAGCAGCTTCTTGTTGCTGGTGGTGCAGCTGTTGTTGTTGTTGTTGTTGTTGCTGCTGCTGTTGATGTTGGTAGTAAAGACTTTGGGAGTGTGAATGATTGGGATTCTGATAAGGATGATAGGCATTAGGATGATGGCCACTACTGCCACCGTACAACGATGCGGTATTGTAATTTTCCAATTGTCTTGCGGCTGTTAAATTTTCCGGTTTGCGATCTTCATCATCGTCATGTTTCAAATCAGAATGTTTACTATTGTGGTCACTGCTCTTCAACTGGTCATGTTCTGGAAATGAGAGAAATCAAGAAAAGAAAAAGGAAATTACAATATTAGCATGAACATTTAATTTGCTATGTTTAAGATCTTAAATCACCTAACAGCCGTCTTCTTCTACTACTGTATTGCCCGCCCTCATTCAATCGTGCTTTTGTTATTTTCTTCCTCTTAACTTTGGCTAAGTACTTGAGCTGTTTCTTGTTGCTACGTATCCTTAAGTTAAATGCTGTCAACTTCCGGGGTTTATCCCCGCCTTTGTGCATGAACCACTTGTGGACCACGACAATTCCGTTCATATACTACGCAAAGGTGGTGACTTTTTGTTTAGCCATGAGGAAGGCGGCAGCACTTGGTAACATGACAGTTGTGGTATGGACGTTTGGCAAATAAATTTAGTGTTTAGAATTTAATTGTTAATTTCAGGGAGATTTATTCTTTGGAGATGGTGTGACATGATTAACGGACAAGATTTGTAGAGAAAGCACCAAAATGTCAGTTGTAAAGTATTTATAATTGTACTTTATAGTATTAACTTTTGCGTTCTTGGATTGCGGACAGGATATACACAAATCCTCCGTAGCAAAAATCCGATTGATTTAGTGCAACAGAAAACTGTATTTTGTTGTCTTTAGTTTGAAAATTCATTTTTGAGAAAACAAGCTAATGTAATTAAACACTTTTTGCGAATACAAGTGTTCAAATTATAAAACATACAAGGGCGGGTCCACAACCAGCCGACCTAACAAAGAAGACACAAGAAAGTTCGAAAAAGTTTTCTTTATCTTTCAATGTAATCTCCTTTTCGCTCGTTACACTTTTTCCAGCGATTTTCAATAACTTCTACACCCTGTTTATAGCAGGAACTGTCAAACTCTTTAGTCATCAACCGCAGACTTCACCTCTTCATTGTTAGCTATTCCATTTTTTTTTTTTTCAAATTTGGAAATAGAAAATAGACCGAGGAAGCCAAATCTGGCAAACAAGGGGCATAATGAAGCAATTCCAAATTTAATGCATTAAATTTGACCATCGCAATAGTGGATGTGTGAACTGCAGCATTGTCTTGATGCGGCCTTCTTTCCAAAATTTCATCACATAAACGTTTCAATAGATTAGCATAATATTTGCCGTTTGTTGTTTTTTCTTTTATGAAGATAATCAATAAAAATAATCCGATGTGCATCCCAAAAAACAGACGCCATTATCTTGTCTGCAAATAGAACCGTCTTCGGCTTCTCTGGACACGATTCTTCCACTCCAAACCACAGTCCACTGCTTTTACTGCTTCTTTGTCTCAGATCTAAAGTAGTGGACTCATGTCTAATACATGGTTATACATCGGCGCAAAAATTCGGCTTTATTGCGGTGAACCATCGCCAAATACTGTACTTAAACGTTTTCACTGCTGTGTTTTTGATCTATTGAAAGTAAGCATGGCATCCATACTGCGCACAGCTTTCTCACCTTTAAATCACCCGGTCAATATACGATGTACAGCACTTTTTAAAATGTACATACTTTAACTCAAGTACCTGCGGCCGACGATCACCCATTATCATTTTGTGGATTTTCTTAACCGAGTCTTAGGTGAACACCTCAGTAAGTCGACCACTACGGTGTTGTCGTGGCCCTGTTTAAACTCTGGTACCCAATATTTTAGAGGCATGAACGAAGAACCCGACTCTCTCAGAGTAGAATCTAGATCGGCTTTAATATTGATTAAACTGATACCTTTCAAATAGAAATATTGAATTAAATAACGGTGACCAATCTTTTCCATGTTTACAAATTTCCTAAAATCGTTTAATTTTGAGGGCGCCTTAAAATTTAAAACTTATGTTTTATAAGGTTGCCAGTTTTTACCAAAATAATTTTGTTGAAACTACTGGCACCATCTATACGTCAGTTCGGTTAGTTTTGGTACTTCGTGTGGAAATTTTCATCGACTATCAAAGTTTTCAAAGAACGTTGTTACTATTACAAATTTGTTCACTAATTCTTTATATCGATTCTCCCAAAAGCAGAAGATTTATGTTAACATTGTTCATTAAATATAAAAGCTCTTTAGAACGAAAACCTTTTCAAACGCAGCTTTCCGTTTGCTTGACGAACAAATTAAGTTTGTAAAAACCACAAAGATACGATAACATTTATCGATTCATTTTTCGTTTTTATTATCCGACAAATACGATTTGTATGGACAAATAATTTAGAAACTGCTTCCTAAGCCGGTTTACCGATCCCCATGCGGAGGTATCAGCAAGCACGGCTATGTGATATATCGTACTATATCACGAGTAGCTGCCAGCACCAGCAATGAAAACTACTAATGCTGGGGCCAGACCCACAGCATGGCACTAGCGAATACGAAATTACATGATAAGTGGCAAAAATTTCCAAGATATTATAACCCAATATTAATTAGTCAGGTGTTCGAAAAAAATCATGGGCTTGATTATGTTATCTATCCCAGAAATATTCAAAATCGATGCAATGAAAGTATCCCGCCTGCTGAAGGTTTTGTCCTCGAAAATACGACGGATAAAACAAGAATGCAGACAGACGTGAGTCAACATCTCTGCCGACCAAAAGAAAAACACTAAATTAAAGGAAAACTGTTTAAAGAAAATTCGAGAGAATCCACAAAATTCAAAAGTCAATTCGGAGGTTTGGCATTATTTAAACTTTATAAGTTGTTCTTCCCTTTGTTATAACAAATTCTGAGTTTTATCATTAAAAGCTTTTTCTATTAAAATATTGCCAATTTTTGTAAAAATTTGGAGGTAAATAACTGTGGCTGCTGATATTTTATGGCATTTCTGCTTGGAAAAACTAAGTCTGAACAAAGCCTGTAATCTTGGCGATATTTGGTTCCAACAGGAAGGCCACACAGCCCAGGAAACTACAATGCTATTGCAAGGACAATTCTGTCAATACTTAATTTCGGACATCGCAGCAGTGAATTGGCTTTTTACTTTGTAGATAAGCAAAGTCCAAAGACTATATGAATCCTAACCGGTTGAATACGAATTTAAGCGATGATGTATGACGCAATCGAGGTCAACATTTGAAATGTAAATGTATGATGTCTGATAATAAAAATTACTCGGCTCATATACGCCCGTTCATACATATGATAGTAGTTTCGATACTTCCAACAAATGTTGCTTCCATCGGTGGTCACCTTAATACAAGTAACAAACACTTCAAGTAGTGAAGTAATTGGCAATTCTGGTAAAAGTTTCTCAAATTGATCGATCCCGCTCACTGAGGCTATAAATGAAATGTACAGGGTGGCGCAATAGAACGTGCATATTTAAAAAATAGATTAAATAATAAATACATAAGGTATGGTTAAAATAAATCTAAGGCATTGTAGAGTAATAAATGGAATTTATTTTTTAAAAATAACATCATCTAAATGGTGATCCTCTCTACGACGGCACTCCTCTAACCGCAAACGAAAATTATTGAAAACTTTCTTCAGTAATACTGGTGTAATGGCTGCCATTTCACCACGGATATTCTACTTGGGGTGAACGATGTTTCTTGGATTATTACTGTAGACTTTGTGTTTGAGGTATCCCCACAAAAAAAAAAATCAAGAGGCGTCAAGTCTGCACTACGTGGGGGCCATGGGATATCACCTCTTTTCGAAATCAGTCTGCCAGGGAACATCTGCTTCACCACCGCCATGGAGTCATTTGATGTGTGACAGGTAGCTCCATCTTGTTGGAACCAAGTTCTGGAATTCACTATTCTTGAACTTTCAATTTCTGGAGCCAAAAATCCGTCCAACATCTTAACATAGCGTTCCGTATTAACAGTGACGTTTTGGCCCCGCGCATTTTCGAAGAAAAAAGGACCAATTATTCCTCTGCCAGAGATTGATGCCCATACTGTCACTTTAGGACTACGCAATGGTTTCTGGTGTTTGATTCTGGGATTTTCACTGTTCCAGTAACGACAATTTTGACGGTTTACGAACCCATTCATAAGGAAATGAGCCTCGTCAGAGAAAAGGATATTGTCAAAATTGGAAAATCGATTAAGCATTTCATTAGCAAATGCGAGCCTTGCTATGAAGTCAGACTCTTTCAATTCTTGTGTTAATTGCAGCTTATATGGATACAGTTTAAGATCCAATGTTAAAATTCGTCGCGATAATTGTAAGACAGACGATCTCTTGCAAATCGACATTTGTGGATTTCCTCGTGCTGACTCCATAACTCTCTCAACATTGTCTTCGGTCCTAGATATTCTTGGGCGACCATTTGCTTGTGGTTTAAATGTTGAACAGGTCTCTTCAAAACGCTTTACCCATATTTTAATTAAACTTCACTAATTCGCCGTAGTCCATATTCAGCACAATATAGTCGCCTAGTAGCAATATGTGAACGAGAGTTCTCGTAAAATGCGCGCAAGCAAAATGCGCGACGCTTCCCGTCGAAGTGATTCATAGCGACTAAAACTCCATGAGCCCGCCAACCCAACGATGTAGGCGCCCCCCGCGCCCGCGCCTTTTCTACCCCGCAAAAAAACATGATACAATATGCACGTTCTATTGCGCCACCCGTATGTAAAGTCACTGAATGTGAAAATCTCTACTAATTTTTTTTTTTTGAAATCAAAGGAATCACTGCTTTATAAGCAGCCAAAATCAAAAAATAAATAGGCTGTACTTTCCTCCACATTATAAAACAACACAACTTGCTCAACCTTATAATAATGTTTAACAAAAATTGTGCACTCCAACAGAGTTATCAATTTAGTGGTTTCGACGTCACCAATCTGGCAAGGCAGTCAGCTGTTAAAGACCTGTCATCTGGAGTGCTATTTATTTAGTGAAAGATTTGCCATGTATGAATATGAAGCGTTAAATAGCTAAATAGTTAAAACATACTACAAAAGTGAAAATTCACACATGAGCTTTCAACCGAATAAAATTTTCTTCAGCGATGAAGCTCATTTCTCATCCGATGGTTAAGTCAACAAGCAAAATTGCCACACATGGGACTCGGAGAATCTAAAAGTTATTGCGCATAATGGTCTAGAGTTGTCATTGAGAAGTATTCTTTCGAAAATGCCGATGGATGAACCTCAAAAGGACCCACTGCTGCAATCAATTCAGACGTGATCATTTAAATGGCATTGTCCTTCGTACATGATGTCTCAAGGAAATCATAGCTGTATGTGCTATTTATTTAACTATACTTTTGAAACCGAGAAATGGATAACGCTGTATCTATAACGGCTACATTTTTCAATAAACAGAATCACAATACAGTCTTTTGACATATGGCTACTTTATCAACTATGCTCACAAAAATTTGTCCGCCCTCACGCATACGACGTATAAACCTATATACAGGGTGGGCCATATGAGTGTTGGCGATTTAATTCTTCAATTTCTCGGTAGTTCGCTGCGCCGCTTCCTGAAAATTTAGTCGCCATGGAGCCGTACACGGGAGTGCAGCGTGTATTTTGTGTCCGAGCGTATTACGAAAACAATAAGTCAGTGATTACTGCACGACGTTTGTATCGGCATGAACACGGTTTACACGATTTAAGTGAAGTTCCAAGCGCCAATGTGATACGAAAATGGATCAGAATGTTCGAAACAACCGGCTCAACAGTACCAATTACGGTTCGTGGTCGCCCAGTTTCTGCAAGATCAGCCGACATAGTGGAGCGTGTTCGTGTTTCAGTTCAGCGAAATCCGCAACAGTCAACACGTAAGAGAAGTCAGTCTTTGGATGTCAAAAGAACAACTTTACGACGAATTTTGAAACGTGATTTGCATTTTAAGGCTTATAAGATTCAGATAGTCCAAGAATTAAAACCCGATGATGCCAATAACCGACTTAACTTTGTCAATTTGATGCTAGAGCGGTTCAACAATTTCAACAACGTGATTTTTAGTGATGAGGCCAACTTTCACCTTAATAGCCATGTGAACAAGCAAAATTGTCGGTTCTGGTCCGAGACTAATCCCCGACGCTTGCATGAACGTCCACTTCACAGCCCTAAGCTTGTCGTGTGGGCTGGGGTAACGTCAACTGGTATTATTGGACCATACCTTTTTGAGGACGAAAGAGAGCATGCGATGCCGGTTAGAGCGAACAATTATTGCAACATGCTAGCAGACTTTTTGGTGCCAGCTTTGCAAGAACTTCAAGGCAATACCTCGAGGATGTGGTTTCAACATGATGGGGCCACATGTCATACGGCTAGGGTATCCATAGAGCTGCTGAAAAATATTTTTCCTAGAAAACTCAATTCGAAAAGGGGGGGATATTGAATGGCCCCCACGTAGCCCCGATCTCTCTCCATGCGATTATTTTCTAGGGGGCTACCTCAAATCGGTAGTCTACGAGAATAATACGACCAATTTAGGACAGTTGAAGATGAACATTATTCAGGAAAGTAACAAAATATCGAGAACAACTTTTCAACGAGTTTTCCAAAAATTGCGACTTCGGTTCCAAGAGTGTCAAGCAGCCGAGGGAAGCCATTTGGACAACATTATTTTTAAGTCTTAAAAATTCCCATGCTTCTACTTTTTAAAAATACAAATATATTTTTTTTATGTTTCGTAGTTTTTTTTTTAATTGAATATTTAAACCGCCAACACCCTTATGGCCCACCCTGTATATATATATATATATATAGGAAGGCGTTTTTATTTATCACTCTGATTTTTGCCCTCAGGTATCTATAAATTTTCAGGTATCTATCTTACGCTAGGCAGAGCTAAAGTAATATATCCTGCGGCCCGTCGGAGGTAGGGTACAAATATACAGGGTGTCCATAGGGAAGGTATACTACTTTGTTTGCTTATAATTTTTGATTAAATGAAAGTGAATGGATCTTTTATTGATAAATGTTTTATTTAATGTCAGCAATTATGTATGGAACACAATATCAGATAAATGTCCGCCTCTGTTAGCCTCACAAATGTGAGCCCTTTTAAGCACATTTTTTCATTACATTCCCACACATTTCACGCGGTATTTCATTAACTTCATCATGAATATTTTGTTTGAGTTGCTCAAGCGTTTCTAGTTTGTTTGCATAAACCACAAATAGAAGTCCAGAGCAGTCAAATCAGGCGACCGTGGAGGTCAATCAACATCACCATTTCTTGAAATAACTTGTTGTGGAGTAATTCCATTGTAATCGTAGCTGTATGCGATGTGGCACCGTCTTGTTGATACCACATGTTAATCAAGCCCAGTTGTAGCATTAAAAAGTTTTCAATCATATCACGATATCTCTCCCCATTGACAGTTACTGTTACGCCGTTTTCAGTTTCAATGAAGTAAAGTCCAATGATTCCTCCTGACCAAATTACACACCAGACTGCCACTTTTAATGGATGCAGAGGTGACTGATGACTAATTTGAAGGTTTTCTATTGCCCAGAACCGACTAGTCTTTTTATTCACATATCCATTCAAATGAAAATGTGGCTCGTCACTCATTATGATTTTTTCATGAAAATCAAGGTTGTCATGGGCGAGCTGTAACATCCTATTGGCATATGTACGGCGGCGTAAATGGTCTTGTGGAAGAATCTCTTGTGTCAACTGAATCTTAACTGGAAACAAATGCAAATCCTTGTGCAAAATTGTGGCCAAAGTTGTTCTTTGAAGACCAAGTTCCTGAGCACGGCGTCGAATTAAGGTTGATGGATTGTTTTGAACACTTTCGTGAGCAGCAGTAATGTGTTCAGCCGATCTTGCAGTACGTTGTGGCCCATGCTTGGCCCTATCAGCTACAGAACCTCTTTCTTCGAAATCATTCACTACACGATAAATAGTGCGTCTTGTTGGCACGTTGTTTCTCCCAAAAATTTTATGTAATTTTCTCATCGTCACATTAATCGATGATTAATTTAACGTTAAAACACGTTGGTTTATCGAATATTTTTCCATAATAAATTGGCCACGTTTTTACTTCACGACTGCCAAATATGAACTGTCAAGGCTAATGTTTACTTTAACGGCGGCAAAACAAAGTAGTATACCTTCCCAATGGACACCCTGTATTTGTGGCAAAATATTATTTTGACATTTGCTAAAATATCATCGTTAGCCACCTTAGCTCTGGCTTTTATGTATTTCAGGGATGTTTCGATAAACTTTTTTTGAGAGAATCGTGTATAAGATTCAAAAGAAATATTTCATTCCACAGACGTTCTCTGAACTTCTTTTTTGAATGTAAATCAAAACAAATAAGTGTTTCACTTATATTTTTGCTACTGTGTATTCTAATTATTTCGTATATTCACATTACATTCAACTTATTCAACATAATCGCTCCAATAAATTTGGTTTTATAATACATATGTTAGGTTTCGCCTCAAAAAGACTGCGTCTTTTAAGCACATTAGCCGAAGTTTTCTTACAAAATACAACGACTTATCTATAACTTCAATTACATCAATTTTTAGCCTTAGCAATAGAACCAGTTTTTAGCTTCAATTATTTATATAGAAAAACTTGTTAATCGAATGGAATGGAATGGATGTATCTGTAATTTCTGAAGCAATATCATACCTTTATGCATCTGCTGGCCATAAACGCTGCCAGTGACTGCGCCACTATTGCCGCCACCTAACTTATTCAGATCGTTTTTCTCCAACTCTTTCTCATCGTCCGATAGCATTGCATCATCGTCATCATCCTCGGTACGATTCTTTGGTTCCCAAGTCATTTTATTCTCCTTCTTCAAACGACGACGGGCATTGGCAAACCAAGTGGAGACCTGAGTCAAAGTCATCTTGGTTATAATGGCCAACATGATTTTTTCGCCCTTGGTAGGATAAGGATTCTTTTTATGTTCATTTAACCAGGCCTTTAAAGTAGCGGTTGATTCGCGGGTGGCATTCTTGCGCCGAGAGGCCAAGTCGTAGGAAGCACCATAACTGGAAGAAAGAGGAAATATAAGAAAATATTTTTAAAGAATTAGACGGGAAAGGAAATGTTTTTAGTCATAAGTAGATTAAGAAAATCTCAAACTTCCTATCACGTTAAGTGGAAGGACTTTGTGGAAACATTGAGAAAAAAGGAAAATAACAATTTATTTTCTTATATTCTTTACTGTTTCAAAGGGACCCTTTTATTTTCCTTCCGCTCTTTAAGAAGAAAAGAAAAAAACACTTGTTGAGCTACAGAAGGAGAATGTGAAAGTGCGTAAAAGTGTTGGAAATAAAGTGGCGAAAACGTGTCGATACTCATCGTTATAGTGGACTACGGCCATCATTCACCCAGAGCTCAAGTGAAGCTTTATGCAATAGAATCGTAAACTTGTGCTGAACCATGGCAACGTCGTCAGCGATAATGCTACTGCATCCAGCATAAGTTGCTCTGACAATAATGTTGCTGCGGTTATTGTTGGTCTTGTTGCTGGAATGTGGTGTCTACAGACAGACACAAATACGATACACATCCATAAAGGCCCAAGGGGAGCAATTTTAACCAATAACATTAAATTGTTGAATAGTTATCGGTAAGATGGTCGTAAAAGACTTTGATGTCGTAAAAGTTTGATTTACTTAAGAAGATTTACTCAAAACAGAAAATAAATTCAATTTTAGAACAACTTCATACTACAAGTGCACAATACGTTTTCCCTCTTTTTTTCATTATGTCAATAATAAATTACTGAATATTTTATAAGTAAAATTTATGATGTGTTGAAAGATTTGTTGTGTACTCAGTGTGGACATTGATAAGATTTATTTCCCTTCCAATATTTTGAAAATAGCACTTGAAGCGAAATTATCTTTTAAATATTAATTAAACACTCGTTATTGTACGATTATATCACTTTTAATTATAATCAAGCAGTGAAACGACTACTTACCCGTATGCAAATGTCGGATCATATGAATAATAGCCGGTTGTAGGTTGTAAACCCGCTGTAGACCAAGCGGTCATATCAGAAGTGGTGCTGGATTCTTTGAGGGTATAGGGATTGCTCTGTAAAGAAATGATAAGAAAAGCGAACGAAATCATTTTTAAAGTATTCATAAATTTGTGATTATATTCTAGTAATCTACTCTACATAGAAAAACAAGTTGACAAGCGTAAAATTAGATTGGTGTCAGTTTAGGCCTTAAGTTTGGAAAAACAAGTGTCAGTGCGTCCAATTGAACTCGGCTTTATTTAATACACATTACATCGACTTATATTACTTACTTTCGCAGTGGAAAATTATATACGCAAAACTATTGCAGACTCTTGGAAATGTGTATAAATCATATCTACTTCCTACCGTAACTCTCTGTCAAATACCAGCTTATAAGAAAACAAATTTCTTTCCATCCCATGAATAAGATATGGGAGAGCTTCTCACATTCAATGAGTTTACACGCATTCCATTATAATTTTAGACTCACTCAATGGGACGGACCTACAGTTTACCGACGATTCCGAATGTCAAAGTTCGAGAAGCATTTATCAGCTTACGGATTACTCAGCTATTCGAAGTGTTCGTCAGACACATCAAACACGTTGCTCAAATAGAGATATGTGGATGTATGTTTGATTAAACCCGCGATCGTACGAACGATAGTCACGTGTTCTAATAATTGCGTCCCGGCCAGTCACAAATTCGAATCAAATTCGATTATTTCAGGGAAATCGGCCAAGTCGGCTTTTTTCAATGTCAAACCAAAAATAATATTACAAACAATTTGAAACTATGAATTATGATATTTAACCCATTATAATATTTAACCCATACTGGACCCATATTTGGCATTTGTGTTGGTAGTCCGTTAGAAAAAAGTAACAGAAATACTCTGGTAAAATCCGAAACAAAAGTCTGTATTTGCAACTAGTTTTAAAAGTCATATGTTGCAGTTTGAAGTCGTACATACCTATCATTAGAGATGTAAATGTATATATTTACAGTAGATTCTCCGTATATGAAACACCAACAATTTGCGTGTATCATTGATTTCATATATTCACATTCTAAGTTCTCAGTAACACAACATGATGCTAGTTAATTTTTACGTACCGTTTTTGAAAATGCGGTTTTAATGGTAACCGGCATTTAAAATGTTTTTGTAATCGGATTTAATTCTTTGGATTATTTAATTGTTTTTTTAGCAGGCTTTTAAAAACAGGTTTGAGAACTGGTTCTAACAGATGAATATCAAACCGTAATTGGGGAGATTAGACAAAATCCGGAATAGGCCAAAAATGTAATTTTTCTTCAAGTCGATTTCGACCTATATCTTCATAAATTTCATTGAAAACAAATAGGCCAATATTTGAAGGTACTTACATCCAATTTCAAAAATTCTTACGTTTCGGATATATTTTGCGAAATGGAAAACAAGAAAACTGAACACCTCGTTTCGCCTCATTATATAGTACTTTTTGTCAATTTCCGAGTAGGCATATCTAATGTAGTTTGTTTAATTTCTTACTATTCTATAAGAAGACTAAATTTGAGCCTTCAACGCTTTCCAGAACATCGGCTTAATAATGTGCAATGTGTAGGTATTTATATACGAAATTTGGAGCTACAAAAACCGCAACTTTTAACCGAAATTGGTTACATGTAAGGCTTATTTAATTTTCCCTAAACATTCTATATAAAAGTTTTAGATCAAATAGCGAAATGAGAAACCGCTTCAATTATAACTTCTACTGAAATCTTTTTTTACGAATTTTAAATAAAAACCAGATCAGAAGTTGAGTTGTTCTGCAATTTCTTTACCATTGCTAATATTTTCAAGACATTTTCTTAACATTTTTCAAGATCTTTTAGTGGTTTAATTAGGGAGGAGCTACTTTCTTTATCTCACACCCAGTAGAGCTCCTGGCAATTTCAAGTCCAGACAACACAGATTATCTTATAATCATTGCAGCACTTTATTTTCATTTCGTCTGTAGATTGTGATAGAAAGAACGATTTTGCTAAAATTCCGTGTTGTACGAGTATATATGAGAAGCCACAAAACGACTGTATTTGGCCTTGCCTTCTTGAACATTCCGATCTGGTCTGTAGTTCAACGGTTGTCTTATTTATTTCCTGATAGAATTGAGAGTTCGAATAATTATGATTAAATTCCATAATTTGTTTCGAGGTGGCTGTGCCATTTCTGCTGCTTTTCCTCCTTGCGCATTTTCTAAAAACACAAATTTCAAAATACTTTCTGCACTGCGCGAAAGTGTTGTAAGAGTGGTGCACTGATGGTTTCAGCTTCTTCTTCTTAGGTCGCGACTGGACTAGACATACTAATCTATTATATGGCGCTTATAGAATTTAATTAGAAAAGCTACGATCTTCTCCGCTTCTCCTCCAATTCGTCACACCAAGCTACGATAGTATTTCAAAAGCCTGGTCCTCCCAACGAAGCTTTGGTAGCCCTCTTATGCGCCGTCCATCTAGTTCATCGTCGAAAACTTTCCGTGCCGGAGCATTTGGGTCCATCCGCAAAACATGACCCAGCCAACGCCATGTCGGCATATAGCTCATACAGCTCACTGTTCATGCGACGATGATACTCTCCGTTAACGATTTTTTGCAATATATTTTTCGGAATATTTTCGTTTTGCCAGTACTGATTCATCGACTTGCGTCATAACCCAGGATTCTGCGCCATATAGCAAGATAGGTAAAACCAACGTCTGGTACAGTTGAATTTTTATTTGCCGAGAGAGGGTTTTATCATTAAATCGCTTGCTTAGTCCATAGTAACATCTGTTAGCAAGCAATACTCCCCTCCTTATCTCCATGCTGATATCATTCGTTTTATTTACAGCGGAACCGAAGCATTACCACTTTAAAATTATAGCTGCAAACGTTCACACAGCGTCCCAAACGAGTAGACTCTTGAAACCAATAACTTCGTTTTGTCTTCGTTTACCACCAAACCCATTTGAACTGCTTCCTTCTCAATGCTTGAGAAGGCTGCAGTAACATCTCGCTACTTTCTGCCAATAATGTCTATGTCATCTGCATATGCGAGTAACAAATGGCTTTTATTAAAGATGATTTCAGCTTAAGACATTTTTTATGGATTGTTACCATTATTCCGCCTAATTTCCACTTCATCGCTTGCATACCTCGACAGAGGAATCCACACTCTCAACTTCATGGTTTTAACTTCAGTTGTCTGTTACTGTCCACTGTACTACTTTCTTTCGCCTTTTTTAACCGTTTGACCCTCCAAAAACCGAAATTTGAGAAAATATTTCACATTCATTTCATCGCTCGCACACCTTGACAGAGGAATCTCCCAACTCCTCTCGAAAAATACGTTTCAATCAGTCACCTACAACATAATAATAATGTTCACATTAATTTTGCTGATTCCAGCGTCAAACCTTTGCCTTGGACTACGGTCTATTTTCGTCCCCATTCTTTCATGTTAGGTACGAATATTTAAGAATCTCTTCTTATTCCTTGTCTATGCTTTTAGGTGAATTCTCACATCGAATTTCATGATTATATCTTCACTATTTTGATCTTGGCGAAGATAATAAATTTCTTCCATTTGTCTTGTTCTACGTCCTTAAAATACGTATTTAGAAAAAATCGGGGCTGCTACGCCATAAGAGCAGGTGTATACGAAATGCCATGTTAGCTTTTGCCATTTGTATGAGCTATAATGTCATCTTCGTCCCTTTTCTATTCTTATTTACATTTAAAAGTAAGGATGTCGTTACATCTTTACTTGTCGCATACCTATTCTGTAGGAAACATGGGCACAATAATGTTGCTGACTTTAGGCTCAGTCTTCTGTATCAGAAGACGGTATCAGTTTTCCTCCGTTTCTGTCAGTTTTGTTCCAATAAATTTTGCATTTAGAAAAGACTTTGGGTACAGACAACCCCAATTTTTTTCAATCTAGCTTCAGTCGCTTGTTGTGGATAATGATATCATTTTCGTACGCTCTTATCCCCATTTTACCTCTTGAAAGTAAAAATTTTGGAAAATTTTGTTTTTTTCTTGTTTTTTTTTGTCCAGTTTTGTTCTTATTTCGCGCCTAATCTTTAAGATAGATCAGTGCACCAATTTTAATAATTCTAAATTTAACCATTTATTCTAGCAAGTGGTACCTCGTCAATGTCCCTTTAGCCGGTTTTTACCCCTAAAAACGCGAATTTGAAACTTCTTACTTATGACTTATCTCGTTTAGTGTGCAAAAAGAATGTGGACACCGATATTCTTGATTCTGGCTCTAGCCGTTCGGGCTATTTTACTGGATTTCAGCCTCTTTGTCCTGTTTTAACCCTTAAATCACAAATTTCGAAAAGTCCTTATTTGTCGATTTGCGATTGTCTACTCTGGAAATACAATACGAATTACAAATTTTATGATTCGAGCTTTATCAACTTAATCTGGGTATGGAAGGGCAATTGGACCAACAATTGTTCATGATTCTACCTTTAACCAATTGACCTGGACGTTGGTACTATTTTCGTTGCTTTTTCCCCTAATTTAACCCCTAACCCCTCTTGTCACTCTCTTACCCTAGATGGGGATTGCGGACACTATTCTTCATGATTCTGGCTACAGCTGAATGTTGGTTGTGCCTTTTACACCGTTTATATACCTAAAAGGACGAATTTTATAGAATGCCTTCTTATCAGGAACCTATGAATACACAAGTTTTCGTGATTCCAGCCTTAGTCGTTTGTTCCTGGCGATGATCAATCTGTTAGTCGATCAGTAACGCAGCATATATATATATATATATATATATATATATATCGGTTTTGTTTATATCGCTCTGGAAACAATTATTATTTTTGATTTTTATAATAACGAATATTTTGGATTTATATTTTTATGTACTTTAGTAACACTTATCCAAGATTTTCTGAAATAAAAATCAAAAATAAAAATCGCTCAATAAGTTTTTCCAATTCAAATCAAGAATAAAAATGGGTGCAAAATTTGTACTTCTTCTGATGAAATATAAAAATCACTTCGAGGCTTTTATTTCTCGTGGCTATAAATACATGTCTTTTGCTTTAGTAAGTATGCGAATGATTCTAAGTAAAATTCAAATCAACTATGGTTTAATTCTAAGTAATAACCAAGACAATGATTTTACTCACATTTACAGTAAACCTACTTGTTATATTTCGCTGACTCCATATGGTGGTGGTTAGAATAAATTAATTGGAATTCATATGCGAATATGGATATCGGGTTGTGGTAAAAGTTCATATTAATTACTGGAAAAAGAGAGGTTTAAGGATATTTTTTTAGCTGCTGCAGCATAATCAAATGTTTTTATTGACTATACAACATACCAAACGGAGACTATGAACTTGACTCTGAACCTCAGCTTATAGTTTAATTACATGTGTCACATTTGTGATAATCTATAAAACAGTTTAATTGCTGAACTACAGATGGAAAATCCCACATGTGATCTAGCACTTGCATAGGGCTGCCGCAGAATCCATCCCAATGAGGAGTAAGCAGCCATAGTTTCCTTTTAATAATATTATCGGTACAGAAGCCAATGCGATACACAAAATTAATGTATATTTCCACATCTGCGTATTTTTTCAAGCATCCCCCCCACCGGTCATCTATTTTTTGGCTGGGGTAATTTGTTTCGCCACTAACAGTGGTTAGCACATGCGATTATCGTTATCAAGAACGTAGGTTCAACTCCGCTTACAGCCACCTATCATTTTTGGAGTGTCGGTAACATCGATGCTTCTGATGAACACTTCGAGTAGTCGAGTAATCAACAAGTCATGTAAATACTTCTTAAACTGTGAAGTTCAGAATCGTCATTAAACGGTAGGTCTGGTTGAGTGAGTCTGAAAATAGAATGCGTGTAAGCTCACTGAATGTGAGAGGCTCTCCCATGTCTCATTCATGGGATGCAAGGGAATTTTTTTATTTCTTCCATCAAGCTGATAAAAAATATATATACAATTGTTTTATTTGCAATAAAAATAATGCCGAATAAAGCAAAAGACTTCTAATTATCTCTTTATTTATATATAATAAATATCTATCTATTATTATTATCTATTTATTATCCACTATTTTTATTATCTATTATTATTTTTATACATAATAATTTTTATTTTTATATTATTATTTTATATATTATTATTATTATATTATTATTATTACCTATTATCTATTATTATTTATTTATTTATGGTTTCAGTAAATAAAGGTCTTTCGGGGACTTTTATAGTTCATTGAAGAAAATTAAAGTGCCCGATTGATTTATATTTCTTGTGTGATGAAATAAAATTCAATAATTTAAATTTCAAAAAATCATCAATAAGATATATTCGAACGCGGGAAAAATGAATGCCAAAAATCTGTTTATCTGTTTTTTAGTTTCAAAAATAAAATTAAATAAAACACACATAAAAAGCACAAAATCTGATGAAACTTTTATTTCATCATAATGTTTGAACTTTGCTATTATGTACAAAATACAATGCCACTTAAATAATCGCCTCTGGATTGGTTGCAACAGTGGATCCTTTCGAGGTAGTCTTTTACAAAAATTCGGCTCAACAACACCTCCAGACCATAATGCGCACTAAACAGTCACTCCGGATGCAATTGTTTTTTCCACAATCAATTCCGGGTTCTCTGAAACCCATATGCGACAATTTCAATTTTGCTTGTTGACGTAGCACTGAGTAAGAAATGAGCTTCTTCGCTGGAAAAAATGTGATTCGATTGAAAGCCCACGTTTGACTCAGCACTTTTATAGCAAGTTTTAACTATTTTTGCGCATTCTTCGGTTGTTAAACAATCCATATTCGAAAATGGCAAACCTTTCACTAAATAAGTAACACTTCAGATGGCAGGTATTTAACAGCTGACAGCCTTGCCAGATCGATGGTTTTGAAACCGCTAAATGGACAACCTTATACTCGTATAAAATAACTTCAGTTTGTAACAAAAATAATTTGTATAACTAATTTTTATCAGAAAAATTACACAACAAAAGTTTATTGTGAATATGTCATAACCAATATTTTGGTTTGCTTAAAGAATATATGTAGCACGATTTTTCTCTATGATTTTTTTTAATTAAAACTTCCATCCATAACAATTATTTTCGATCTCTGTACAAACTATCGAATCCTGCTAATGAAGGGTGATTTCGCACCCACATTCTTGAGATTTTTGTTTTTTTTTTGGAAATTAATGTTCTGTAGAATTTCTGGCAACTGTTAAGAATTAGAATCATTGTCAGAATCATCATCAACATCATTTTATGGCCATAAAATTAGCTGAACTTAACATATAATATAAGCATGTACACTTTCTGTTGGTGTACTTGGTACTTAGGGTGGTTTTTTAAGATTTAAGTTTTTCAGATTGGCAGCACTGGTTGGTAATGGCGTCCAAACGTCATCTGTCTCTGCCATTTCATCATGGAAAGACTAACAAACGAGCAACGATTGCAAATCGTTGATATTTATTATGAAAATTCATGATCTGTGACAAATGTGCATCGTTTGATACGACCATTTTATGGTCGTCATAACCGACCTGCTGAATCAAAAATTCATGTTGTTATCTCCAAATTTCGCACCAAATTTACTTTGTTGGATATAAAACCATCAACTTGCATGCGTAGACTGCATACCGAAGAAAGTATTGCAGCCGTGGCGACCAGTGTTAATGACCATCGTGAATTGCAATTCGTCGTCGTTCTCAGAGATTGGGCATGTGTTACTTAACCAAAAGAAATTTTTTTTTACCCCAATGGGCTGAGTTGAACTTGGTTGACATGTGATTTCATCAGGAGGGTGCAACAAACCACACTGCTCGGGAAACAATGGGTATGTTGAGGGATGAATTTAGTGAGCAGCTTATCTCTCGATTTGGCCTTGCAAATTGGCCCCTAAGATCCTGCGATTTAACGCCTCTTGAGTATTTCTAGTGGGGTTATGTCAAGTCGTTAGTCTATGTGAAACACTATTGAAGCCTCACTGGATAACATAACTCACGTTATTCGGGGAATACAGGCCGAAATGCTCGAAAAAGTGACGAAAAATTGGACCTTCCGAATGGACATTTTAAGGCGGAGCCGCCGACAACGTTTACATGAAATTATCTTTAACAATTAAATGAGAAAGACCAAATTATCGATTCCAATAAAAAATTTTAATATATGTTGCGAATTTGAATGTTTTAATCGATTTTTAAAAAACTACGAATAAAAAATTGCGCTTTAACAATAAATTATTTATAACAGAAGTAAAAAATAAACAAAAGTTTATTATTAAATGCGATAGACAGGGTCATAACCAATGTTTTGGTGTGCTTAAAGTATTTCTAGCACGATTTTTTCTCTAGGATTTTTTTAATTAAAACTCCCATTCATAACAATTACTTGCGATCACTGAACAAAATATCAAGTCCCAGTAATGAGCAGTGATTTCGCTCCTACATTTTTGAGGTGTTTTTCTTTGAAAATTAACGTTCTTTAGTATTTCTGCCAACTGTTAAGAAAGCGATCGCACATTGGAATCATCATCAACATCATTTTATGCCCATAAGCTTATCTGAACTTAACATAAAATATCAGCATTTATACTTTCTGTTGGTGATCTTGGTACTACTTATTATGTTGAAACAGTGTACTAGAATAACACTTCGTTTTTCCTACATAACCACATCTATGTTACCTTAGTTTGTTAATATAATAGATTTGTTGAAAGGTAATGGGCGCCACATTAGCCCACCGGTTGACTCGTGCAATAAAATTACATTTTGTTTGTTCCGGTCTTATAATTTGGGAGCATTAAGTTGTAGGATTGTGAGGGAAACATATTTTGTGTTCTATATTTCAATATTGATCAAGATCAAAAGAAACTGTATGCCATTATGACTTAATTTTTAACTTGTCACTGAAGTTCAGTACTAAATATTTTAATAAAGAAACAGTCTAACTTGTACATGCCTGTACACAGGAAAACCCGATTAGCAGCAGAATAATTAACAAGAAATCATTAAGAAGAAATCAGGAATTTTCAAAGTATTTTTATAAAAAAATCTATTAAAATCGCAAGCACGTAATTAAGCCGCCAAAAGCTATAGCGCAATCACAATTTAATTTATTAAATTGCCTCACTTTTTGTTGAGGCAGCACAATTCGCAGCACAACAAACCTTTCGTGATATTGTCAAACAACATTCGTCCTTTTGCAAAAGTCCTTTGTTAAATGCCAGCCGGCATATTTATTTTCTCCTAAAATCAATAAATTGCAGGACTTTTGCCTTACTGTTTTCGCTGCATGCAAATAGAAAATGACGCCATATTTTAATAATTAAAAAGGAAAAAAACTTCTATTTAGTATACTTTTTTTCATCTAAACTAAAAACACTTCATAAAAAATATATAAAATAAATAAATAACTTCATAACCAAATAAACCATCGCAAACTTAGCATCACACGTTGCTGCTGTCTACTCGCACAAGGACAATGATGCAGCCAGTGAGTGTAGTTGCATGAGTAGATATTTGCATATTTGGAGGCCCAAAGTAAACCAGATATTATGTACCTTTGTGACTCCGAGCAAGCTGTACTTGTATAAACGTATCTGAATACTGGTGCAATATTGTCATAGCTAGATTCACGTTATTACAACTATTGCATACACATAGCGTGTTGACGTGACAACACAATTGTTGGTGGTGCTGGCTGACTGGATGGCTGGCTGTTTGCCTGGCTGTGATATTCAACGGGGGATGGGCCGAGGAAT
The DNA here is from genome assembly GCA_019455685.1 of Philornis downsi. Classification (NCBI taxonomy): domain Eukaryota; kingdom Metazoa; phylum Arthropoda; class Insecta; order Diptera; family Muscidae; genus Philornis; species Philornis downsi. The sequence continues at coordinate 2,785,182 of JAHXMU010000232.1, forward strand.
GTGACGACCCAAACAATGGTTGAATATTTTTAAATAAATTCTAAATAAAACACATTCCATGGCACTTCCATTCTATTATGGCTGGTGGATCTGGCGTTTTTTTTTAGTTATTTCCAATACCAAAACGGAGGAGGTGTCATCGTTGCTGTTGTTTCTCTTTTGCCACAAATACATTTTCGTACCGTTTGCATCAGAGGGTCGCGTTTTTTTTTTATAGTACGAGTATGTAATTGTCAATGACTGTAGGAACTAAAGTTAACTTGTTACTGTTATTGCTGCTATTGTTGTATTGATATTAAAAGTGGTGAAAAACAACAACAGCAGCAGCCAGCATTAATATTACTTTTATTGAGATGTTCGTACATGTGTTAAACATTTCCAATAGTAATAAAATTAAAAGGTTTTATGTAAAACAATTGAATATTGGCAAGCAAAGATTGGGTGACAGTAGAAAATAAAAACAAAAGTAAGAAAGAATCAATGAAAATAGTTAACTTTTACAATTTCTATTAAGTTGAGTCAGTTGCAAATTCTACATACATACGAGTATACAACACGTACATACATATTTATATACATATGTAGGTTACATGACAACAATTCTAACTCAAGTGCTGATATTACATATCGCCCATGAAGCAGGCGCAAAACGAAAATTAAGAATTTGATTGCTGAAATGCATCAGTTAACGACATTTCTAGTTAAAGTCATCAAATTCGCATAGTAGATCAGTTTTATAAAGTAAAACACCTTGAGTCATCAATCGTAGATATTCGAAGAAAAGAATATTTAGATAATGTTGAGTGATTTTGTTTTCCATATTAACCACGTTAATGATATTTTCTTTATAGTACAGTAGCTGTGAGGCAAGTGGACATTTCCTAATTGAGAATGTGTTTAAGTATTTGGTTGCAGTAGCAGTCAATTCAGTAATCATCCACAAAGATAACGCGTTTCCGACTACCATCTTCAGGTCCATTTTGTGATTGAAATGACACTGTTGCCACATCATTAGTTGTACATGCATCTATATATAATTAAATTATGCATACAATAAGTAGATATCTCCAGAAACTTTCCAAGATTTGATTCATTGAACTTTTCGTATTACATCATTTTCCATTGCGGTCACAGCTAATTTGGCGTGCTTTGTTCCGCACAACGAGTAAATTCATTTAATGATTTCAAAACTGCCGATCTGGCAAGGCTTCAGTCGCTCACAGGCACGTCGAAATGCGCCACAAAAAGGCAGGCCGCAAGCAGCAACCTGTGCTTCAGATTTCTTTTGTGATTCAGATTAAGGAAGTTTGCTATTTAAGAATATGTATGGATCGTTTAGCAACCGAAGAACATATAAAAATAGCTAAAACTTTCTACGAAATGAGTGATTCTAACGTTGGCACCTTTCGTGCATTGCGGGGTGATTATGGTCATCATTATCGCACCTATTGCGCACAGAATGGGAAAAAATTATAAAAAATTTAAAGAGATTGGAAGCGTTGCAGATGTGCTTTTGTTAGTGAAATTGTGGCGGATAATCCAAAGTTGTCAATTTCATGGCGTTCTCAACAATTGGGGCTTTCTTACAGCTTATTATAGCGTATTTTGCATTTGTATTTAGACCTCCATCCATATAGAGTCCATCTCACGCAATGATTAACGACGGCTGACTATTCACAACGCCTTCGATATGCTGATTGGGTGCTACAGCAACAGGCTTTCAATGCTGATTTTTCGAACGACATTTTCTTCAGTGATAAAGCTCATTCCGCACTCGGTAGTTACGTCAACAGTCAAATTAACGAATATGGGGCTCGAAGAACCCAGAAGTGATTGTGGAAAAGCAATTGCACTTAGAGGTGTCATTCGGCCGTATTTTTTTATTTTTTTTTTTTTTTTTTAAATGACGCCGACAAACAATTACCGACAATTCAGATAGCTATATTCATATAATAACCGAGTTTTTTTGGCTTGCAATTGAAGACCATAAACTAGACGATATGTGGTTTCAACAACACCACACAACACCATCGATTTTGGCTTTATGGCATGAGAAGTTTCCAGAAAGCGCAATTTCACGTTTTGGCGACGACAAGTGGCCACCAAGATCATGCGATTTGACGCCGTTAGACTTCTTTTGTATTTTACGCAGATAGTCCCCAAACGTTGCAACATTTGAAAACCAACATTCGTCAAGTCATCGCCGAGATATCGCCCGAAAAGTGCAAAAAAGTTGTCGAAAACTACATCAAAAGAATCCACTGCTGCTACCGATCCGGAGGCGGTTATTTAAATGACTTTGTATTTCGTATATAATGGCAAGTTCCAGGCATTATAATGAAACAGAAGTTTCATCGATATCATAGCTCTATATCTGTTTTATTTAACTTTACTTTTGAAACCGAAAAATTGATAATCCGTTACTTCTAAAGAAAGTTGAGTCAGCTTGTTGGATAACAAATCTTAGCAAAAAACCAGTACAGAAATTTCGGTCAGGTGAACTAACTGAAAGACTTGTTAGTTTCTTCCGTAAAAATGATCTGAATTAACGCTGAATAAAAGAAGAAAAATTATAAACTACCAAAGTCTTCCACAATCCATGTTCATTGGCAGAGCTTGTTCGTGATAAATTATATTGAATTCGGCGTAATTAAAGCAATTGTTTTACCTAGGAAGTACCAGAAAACCGCGGGTATTTTTTAGATATTTCCAAATTGTACCAGGCATTATAACGCAGTACAAGTAACTAAAATTTAAACTACTACATTCTATTCTATTGTATTTTCAAAGGAAAGTAGAAAGGACAAGGCAATGACGTCATTATAGTCCTCAAGAACTACTTTAATGAATGCTTAATGTATTCTAGATACAATTGAGCTCAGTCAAACAGAATAAAAGATATGAACCTAAGAATATATGGAGCCTGACAATGCCGTCCATTTGTGTACTCAGATTCTACTTTAATGAACTTTAATGGTTCCCTAAATTCTACCGAATTCAATGAAGCAGAACCAAGTATGGACCTGAGGACATATGGATTAAAATGAGTATTTGTATGATAGGTAGTTGAATATTTTTTAAAATTCTGTGAAACATTACAAAGCAACACTACAGCCAAAAATGTTGGTTGTGTTAGTTCAAGGAGTTAGAAGTTACGGAGAAAAATCGAATTTCATAAAATGGGCCAGTTTGTATGGGAGGCAAAGACCGAAGTGGAAGACCGGTTAACTATTTGCGCATGCGATTTGGCAAAATATTAAGATTTGCAGAGTTTAAGGAAGTTTCACAAAAGATTTACGATAATTATCGTGACCACCAGTCACCCAGCTGGCCAACCAGGGACATCAGCTTAAAAACTCGATCAGTTTAAAAACTAATGAAATACATTTGATCGAGGGATACTTGGTGCTTTAAACGCCTCTAAATGGGTGCTATATTTTTGTCGTATCGAATAATATATATATTCAGATTTAGATCGATTTAAATGCCTCAAAGGCGCCACTAATACGTACTAAAATTAAGCAGAATAGTCAAAATTTTTAAGAAAAATTATGCGTACAAGAATGTTTTGCTTTTTTTAGAAATTTAGATTTAATGTTTAAATTTAATCTTGAGAAGTAAAATTTCCATTTACTTTAAACAAAATCGGGGATTTTAGCGATTTAAAAACATTAAAATTTTCCATCTCGCAGTGCAGGATTGTTGCTGGAAAATCAAATGAAAATTTTAGTATTTTGAAATTTCGCACCCATTACTTGTTTGCAATTTAACTTAGAAATGCAATAGCCGGCTGCGTCATGGTGGTTAGAATATGCAGCTATCGTACATATGATCACGGGTTCGAATCCCAATGCAAGCGCACATCATTATTTGAACGGCGATTACTTGGATATGTGTGACGAGCACTTCGGGTAGTCGCTTCTCAAACTTTGACTTCCAGAATCATCTGTAAACTGTAGGTCCCGTTCGGTGAGTCCAAAAAGAGAATGCGTGTAAGCTTAATGAATGTGAAAAGCTCTTCCATATCTCATTCAATGTTATTTTTTGTGGAAATTATACAAATTCAAAGCAAAATTACCAAATTATCATTTTGAAGAAGATTCTCAGCCACAAATACTCGTTTAATTAACACATGTATAAAAATATCATTAAAAATATCATATTTAAACAACGGTGATGATGCGCGAGGCTGTATTATCAATTAATGTAAATAATTTAGCATCGCACTTGAATTGGCTAACGTACTAACTTTTTAGTTCATATTCCCCCTTTTGTCCAAAACATGACTTTTTACTGAGCACAATGTCAATTCGCATTAAAACTTTAAAGGATTTTAACGCTGAAACCCAAAGGCAAAAATTACAATCGCCAGATATCTTAATGAGTACACAGTCTAATAATGATAACCATAACGACATGGCCAAAAGCAGGATTTAGCCTTATTTGGAAGCTTGTACGGCAGTTGGTCTTTATTTATAGATATTTGTTTGTGCACATTAAACACACGCGAACACACACATGCACACATAGGCACCGAACTAATCCAATTAACAATTTGACAGTTACAACGTAATTAAGGAAAGCGCTAAATAAGCGCGTTCAGACGCGGCAGGCAAATAATGATAACTGATTGGATGGCTTACCATTACATGCAGGCAATTGGCCATGAAAAATGGTGAGGACACTTTTCAAATATTCATTGAAATTTAAAATAGTAATCGACTTATCATCCTCCTTGTGAGATGCAAGTAAGCAAGTCAGACAGTTGCAATAGAAATACTTTTAATGACAGCGATTTGTATCATTTATTAAGATTTACCGGCTTTTGTTAAAACCGTAGTACAAGATTCTTTTGTCATTTTAAGGAAATTTATTCTTCTACATGACAAAGGAAGTTTGTGAAATTACGCTTCCTGAAAAATTCTCATTTGTTTTAGCCTTTCTAATTCGAATGGTATACTGTTCTGAAGAAATTTTATTACCATTGCTTAGGGGTGCCACCAGACAAATACAAATTTGTATACATAAATATAGAGAAATGTTTGCAAAACCTGGTTTTCTGAAAACTTTCACATATCTTACGAAAACACCGTTTTTCACATATGTCGACTGGAATATTTTGTAGAAACTGGCTACGAATAATAAATCGGATAATAACTTCCGAATTTAACACACAGATGTCTCCTCAAACAAAAACTCCTAATTTTTTTACAAAGCAATCTAACGAGCAAAATGTCAAAAAAAAAAAATCATGTGCTTGGCTTACAGCGCATTAAACGACACAACTTGTGGCCGGTAGTGGCACGACGGTTGCAAGTTGCGACTATTGTGTAAATAGTCATGGGTTCAAGCCCCAACGAAACCCTTTACCATATTATATATCGCATATATAATGGGTTATCCTTTTTTTGGCTTCAAAAGTAAAAAGTAAAAGTAAAGTTAAAGACAAAACACACATAAAGCTATAATTTCGATGCAACTTTCATTTCATTATAATGCTTGTGTCTTGCCATTATATACGAAATACTATGTTTTTGAAATAACTGCCTCCGGATTAGTTGCAGCAGTGGATCCTTTTGAGGAAGTTTTTGACCAATTTTTTTGCACATTTCGGGCAGAATCTCTGCGACAACTTGTCAAATGATTCAGCACGGTCTTTGACATAGTTCCAAAAAAAGTCTAACGGCATAAAATCGCATGACCTTAGTGGGCAATTGACGTCACCAAAACGTGTAACTACGTTTTCTGAAAACTTCTAATGCAGTAAACCACATATCATCCAGTTCATAATCCTCAATTGCAAGCGAAAAAACGGTTATCATACGGTCATAACGCTCTGAATTGACCGTAATGGTTCGTCTGGTATCATTTTCGAAAAAAATACAGCCCGAAGACACCTCCAGATCAAACAGTTACTTTTTCGGATGCAATGGCTTTCCACAATCACTCCTGGATTCTCCAAGCCCCGTATGCGACAATTTTGCCTGTTGACGTAACCACCGAGACAGAAATGAGTTTCATCGGTGAAGAAAATTTTGTTGAAAAAACCGTTGCCAATGTTGTGTGAGCTAGCCTCTATATGGATGGAGGTGCAAATCAAATGCAAAATATGCCATAATGAGCCGTAAGATAGACCCAATTGCCGAGAACAGCGTGGAATCGACAAATTCGAATTAATCGCCACACTTTCACCAACAAAAGCGATATTTTCGGCAGTGCGTAAATTGCGATGATGCACAGTTCTGACCATATCTGCAACGTTTCCAGTCTCTTCAAATTTATTTATAATTTTGTCAATTTCTTGCTCAGTAAGTCGATTACGACGACCATAATCACCCCGTAATGCACGAAAGGTTCCACCGTTAGAATCATTACTTTTGTAGTTAGTTTTAGCTATTTTCACACTTTCTTCTGATGCTAACTGATCCATATTCGTAAATGGCAAACTTTTCGCTAAATAAATAACACTTCAACTGACAATTATTGAACAGCTGACAGCCTTGCCAGACCGTTCGATTTTGAAACCACCAAATGGACAATTCGGTTTTAAAAAAACAAATTCCCCTGCATCCCATGAATGAGACTTAGGAGAGCTTCTCACATTCACTGAGCTTACACGTGTTTTGTTTTTAGACTCACTCAACGGGACTTAAGTTTAACGACAAATCCAAACGTTACGGTTTGAGAATCATATACAAGACTTGTCGATTACTCGACCAAGCGAACTGTTCGTTAGGGGACCACCTTTCAAATAATGGTAGGTGGCTTTATGGAGGGTTACTAACCATCGCGCTACCATCGGTCCAATAGTGTTATCCACTTATCGTTTCAAAGCAAAGTTAAACTAAACTCACACAGAGCCATGATTTCAATAAAACTTTTATTTCTACAAATACAATATCTACAAATATGAGACTTTCTTCAGCAATATTTCAGGCTGCTATAGATTCTATAGAGATGCTGACGGATGGGCATACTTTGGTCAGCATTAAAGTTTACGACGTTCAAGAATATATAGACTTTATGTGTCTCCTATGAAAATTTGCAGTTGTTACAAATGGAATGATAAAAGGAATATAGCCCCATTCCTATTATGGTGGTTTTTGCAATACATTTTTGACTCACTCTTATCACTCTGACTTTATAACATTTGAGATATATGTGTGTGAAATTATAGCCACCACTTATTGAAATCAATATTATGATTGATAACTCTATTTTCTTTCTTCTCATCACCTCGGCAAGCTTTTGGTATATGAAAGTCTGTCTATACTCCGAAGAATTGTCTCTAGATAAGATCATTTCATGCACATATTTAATTCAAGAGCCATCGCTCCATATCATAAAGCTGACGACTGACAACTTCTGAATGAAGTAAACAAGTTTGTAATTAACTTAAGTATTATTATCACAACACTTAAAAGCTCTTTTAATAACTAAAATATACTTCATATTGCTTTTACTTACCAACGGTGTATAAAATGCCGAACTGTCCACTCCAATGCTGGGATATGGATTCTGTTCTGTTGAGGGATACGCTGTGCCATATACCCCCACGCCGGCTGTTGGCATTCTCGAGTAACTGGATAAAGCCAAACGAGCCGAATCATATTGACAGGAGCAAACGGTCTGACCCGATACAGGATCTGTCATAATAGGACGACCATTTTCGCAACAGCCACCACCACTGCTGCCAGCTGCCATGGATCCTGTTGCTCCCGTCAGATTTGCCGCTGAACTTGAGGCCTGCGAACCATCTGTATTACTGCCGGCAGTGTTTGTCAGAGGTCCAGCTGCCACCGACTGTGGTGGTACACTTCCCGCATTTTGGGTTGAGGTTTGTGACATGGCACCGGGACTCAGAGGACCATTGTTGGTGCCCGCCGATGATGCCGACGACGAAGAGGAACCGCCAGAAGGACTCAGTGAGTTTTCGTGTGAGCCACCCGACAGCGGCGAGGGCGCATTGTGTGACATAATTGATGACGATGATGGTTGGCCAACATTGCCGCCAAGTAACTGGAAATGGAACAATCAACAACAACAACAAATATATTAATATATGTTATGTATGTATAAGAGTGTGCAGTAAGCAAAAAATGGTTGAAAGAAAAGGCGGAATTTTTCAAACAGGTATCTGTAATTCAAAGTCCCAAAAGTTGGTCAAGTATGTTTGCTTCACAGTCCAACAACAACGAAGAACAGAACAGAGAGCCTACAAAAAACCCCAAACCATGCGAAGAACAGCAACAAGAACAGCTAACCAGAGTTCCCTGCCAGCAAAAAAAAGGCTCATATATTCTCGGTTACCTAAATCAAGCAACCCTCTTTATTGCGGCCAGAAAGAGCCATTTGTCCGTCTTTCCATCTGTCTGTCTGTCCGTCTGTCCTTCCATCTGTCTTTACGGACTCTAAACTGAATACTTGTAGGTTCGTCCGCGCGCATGTGTGTATGCATGTGTGTGTGTGCGTTTATTTTTCAAAAAGTCATTGAAGCAGATTAAGACGATAACTCCAAATGTCAAAATATTTTATTGGCTTTGGCGCAATTTGCGATCCGTTCCATCTATTTTCACTTCATTAATTTTCAATTTATCACTCGTCCAGATTTCTGATTGTGAAGTTTAGTGTATCACTGAGCGTATATCCATAGTACGGACGTACATAAGTAGGTACCGCCACCGCTGTCTGTTCTTTGCCTCTTTGCTGTTCTGTTCTCTGTGTTGAATGAAATGGATAAAAATTGAGCAATCTTTAGATATTCTTGCTGTTGTTGTAGCAGCTCTTTCTTCTCTTTCCTCATTCCCTGCAACCTCTTTATCGTGGTTCACTTTTGTTTAAATATCTGATAGTTTTACTTGGAAAAAGGGTTAAGTTTTTGAGAATTCGCCTTCTTTCACATTAAAAAAAAAAACGCTTACTTATGAGCGAGCTAATGTATCGGTAGACAGACGGACGATTGTCGGCGTTATATGATGGCTCCATAAGAAAGTAAGTCAAAACGGTATAAAAGGATCATGGTGTGGCAAGAATATGTAGGAAAAATTGGTCAAGTAAATTTGGCACACATTCGTCTAACGACGAGCGAAAGCAATGAAAGGTTTAAGCTAAAAACAGATTCCGATTTTCATTATTTAGATGAAACACCGTCACCTATTAACACTAAAGGCCTGTAATGGAATGATTGCTATGCCGCATCGCTATTTTATCAAATATTATGGTTCAAACACCAGTTTCAATGAATGGAAGTCAAATTGATATTGATTAGTGATTAATAATCGAACCTTCAAAATTCAAAATCATCAGTACAATTTAAGTTCCTTTCAGTAGAATCAAAAGTAAAACTCTACTCTATTTTTTGCACAAAGCATTCAGATCACAAGAATTCTTACTATTCATTCGTAAAGTACTTTATCAACAAATTTATAAAAACAAAGAAAAATACATGACATGTAAATCATTTATAAGCATAAATTTGATCTTATCCATATTCTCAATTTCATTGGGCTAAATTGTTAGATAGACATTTAGTCTATACCTTGAAAGCTGATGAACGACCGCTTCTTTACAGCTTCTCATTTTTAGTAATAAACCAGCCTTTATTGGACGTCATCCTTACGCCTTTGTGAAACCCAAAGCATCCGAAGAAAGTGACAAAGTGATACAAATAAATAAAATATAATACATTTACAAATACATAATACTATAAACATTTCGAATGATTGGCTGGCACTGGCACATTTGCCCCGAAAATATTGCTAGAAATGCTATTTCAATGAATGCTGAATACTACAGAGCCATGATTACCCAGTTTGGACTGAAATAGGACAGTTTGGGCTGCTAAAGATCGGTCATGCGAATAATGTAGAGACAATTCAGAGCTTAAAGACTCTGGAAGCCAGCTGAGGCAAATCTTGGTTTGTAAATAATAAAAATGTTTGTTATTTCCAATAAAGTCAATAAGTATAAATTGAGTTTTTTTTTACTTTTGAAAATACATCTGCGCTTGGACAATCCTATATATAAAGACATATTTAGAATGATCGTCAGTATAGAATATATACATATATATTAAATTAAAAAAATTTATTATTACTAAGTTCTCGCTTATTTTTTTTTTTATAAAAATGTAACTTTATTATAAAAACATGTTTACAAACGATTCATTGAAAGTATTGCCCATCGATAGCTACTACTTTTTCCCATCTTCCTGGCAAAGCTCCAATTCCGTCACGGTAAAACTGTTCATCTTTTGAGGCTATCCACGAATATCGTCATATGAGTGGAGCTGCTGGTCAGCCATACCGTGTGCCACCGAACGGAACAAGTGATAATCGGACGGCACAATATCTGGAGAATATGACGGATGGAGTAAGACTTCCCATTTCAGTGTTTCCAAGTAGGTTTTAACGGGCTTAGCCACATGAGGCGAACGTTGTCATGCTGAAGAATCACTTTATCTTGTCTCTCTGAGTATTGTTGGTCAGGTCAGCTCAATCGCAATAATTGAAGCCGCTACCGATCCCCAATTATGGGGATATTCGCTTTGTTTCAACAACTCGTAATAAATGTCACCGACATGGTTCCACCAAATACACAGCATAACTTTCGCAGCGTGAATATTCGACCGAGGCGTCGACGTAGAAGCATGAACGGGCAGTCCCCATGACCTTATTTTCATTGGATTGCTGAAATGAATCCATTTTTCATCACCTGTTACAGTACGATAAAGAACCCCTTTGCTTTTTTGTCGCTGAGGCAGTTGTTCACAGGCGAGAAAACGAATTCCATGTCCCTTGGCTTCAACTCATAAGAAATGAATCCATTTTTCATCACCCGTTAAAACACGACGAGGAGAACCCTTTCCTTTTTTGTCGCTGAAGCAGTTGTTCACCGGCGAAAAAGCGACGCTCAACGTCCCTTGACTTCAACTCATAAGGAACCCAAGTTCCTTGCTTTTGAATCATTCCCAACGTATGCAATCGCTTTGAAATGGCTTGACGGGTAATTCCTAATACTGAAGCAAACTCTACCTGCGTTTGACAATGATCGCCATCGCACAATGCCGTCAATTCAGCGTCTTCGATGGTTTTTCGTGTTCTTTCACGCGGACGGTCGTCGACATCAAAATCACCGTCTTTAAAGCGACGGGACCAATCTCGAGACATTGCCTCACTTGAAGCAGCATCTCCGTAAACGTTTTGAAGCTTTCGATGCACTTCAGCCGATGCTTTCTTCGATTGAAAGAAGAAAATTAATACTTTCTGCATATGATGATTATTTGTCACAAAATCATACATACTCACAACCAAAAGAATATGACGTCAAAAGAAAATTACTATTGTGTCTAGGCGGCATGTTTACCACATGCCTAAGCTTGGCTCATAACGTTTAGGTTATGGCAGATTCGCTTATTTACACTTACAGCTAGCGCCATCTATTGACAAACAGCGGAAAATTAGTTGCGCACCTAATAATAGATGGAACCCAAAAATTCTGGCAAAATGCAAAAAGTAAATGCATGGGGCGGGTCTTTGCTTTTGTAAGAGTGAATCATCCTTCTCGTAAAAACGCCAATGGAGATCGAGTCACAGCTACTGAGGGCTTATGAATTGTTAGTTCCAGTGTGTTTCCAATGTGTGTTCTTGGGGAAAATAGGACCCTCTTTTCCACTTAATTTTTAAAATTTCGGACGTAAGCAAACCGTTCTTTACCTTTTTAACGTCGCAAAATCTATTATTCTCAATCGGTTAAATAAAGTCCCACAATTTTTCTTTTTTTTACGAATTTTTGTTATCAATTTTGTGTTTATTTTACTATTTATTTATTTATTTTTTATTACTAAAATTTAATATTTGGGTTTTCGTCTCCGAACACTGGGCACATAAGCTGCACAGAAGTAAGCGCCACAGACAAAATTGTTTCTTGTTTTAACGTTATTTCAAAAATTGAGCTTTACTCTGTTTTATATCTGCATTTGGACAATCTTGTATATAACAATAACAGTAAAGAGTACACACATTAATAGCAAATTACGAAATTATAGATGAAGCCCCAACGCTAAAAGTAAAGATTATGAAAACGATCGCTCTCGTAAGAGCGATTGCGCACTTTTATAAAAACGATAATGGAGGTCAAATCACGGATACTTAGAGCTTGTAAATTGTTAGTTTCAGGTTGAAGTGACTAAATGGCTACAATTTACCAAGATGGTGTGTACTGCCCACTATTGATCCAAAATAGGTTCAGAAAGGCAATATTACTGAGTAGCGAGACTTACTGTTTAACGACAATTCCGAATGTCACAATTTGAGAAGCCTTTACAAGACTTTTCAATTACTCAACTACTCGAAGTGGTCGTCAAACAAATCGAGTTGACCGCCGCTCAAATAATGATATGTATGCGAAGTTGAACCTGCGATCATGCGAACGGTAGTCATGTGTACTAATCATCGCTACACGGCCGGCACAGGCAAAATTACTTTCCCCATAGCATATTATGCTCTTTCGAGAATAAAACTTGAAACTTTTCTATTCAATCTGCATTAGACCATTATGACTTTAGACATTGTAAATCGGCATCTGATCGGATGTTCCTACTGGAAAAGACCCAAAAAAACAAGATCGACTCGTAACATCTTCTCGTCGATTATGAATTCGTCTTCGAGAATACGATACGATGAAAATTGTTTGAGGCTTTGGCTGACAAATCCAGCATTTTGTTTAGAAGGCATCCGAAAAGATCAATTATAAAGCGTCGGTTATAAAGCTATTTATTGTGTAATTTTCACAACAAAGTTTACCAAATGCATGATGTGTGACAAATTTGGTTGAATTCAGTTTAATTGAAAGGTATAAAGCTAAGGATATAATTGGTTTAATTGACCATTTTTATGAAAGGTGCCAGAAGGTCAGTGGTTAATTAGTGGATTTTTTCAAAATTTGTCAGGCATTATAAGTCAATACGAAGAACAAAAATTTTGGTTGCTGCAGTCCATTATGAGTTCCAGTGAAAAATTCAATTGCGCAATACTGGTCAATTAGGATATAACCTATTTACAATTCCTGGCTACGATTTGGCAAAATGGTAGGCTGTACTAGATTGCATTAGCACATCGGGTTTAAAGGCTCCATGAAAGTACAGTCTATGAAGGACAAAGGAAAATGATAGCTTAGATAAAGATCGAATGTAGTTGATTTTGTTGCTGACAGTTCTATCTTACAAAAATGGTCCATTTTTCATATTGCATTTTTGGGTTATTTTCCATTTTGAAATAATCCATATAGACAAGTTACTAAAAACAAGTCAAAAGTCAGAGCAAAAATGGCCCATATTTATGGGTGACATTTCATATGAAATTTTGCCCAAATTTATTTTTTCAAAAAAAAACAAAAAAAAAAAAAAGAAAGTCGGGTAACATTTCCTTAGACAATTATTGTGTCCTCGGTTTTAATTTTCAATACTTATCTAATATTATCTTTATCATCCTTCTTCCTTCCTGAAAACCTTATCTTACCTTATCTTCCTATTTGCAAATGCATAAAATTGTAAGTAAACTAGTAAAATTAAGGAAAATAGTCTTCACTTTCCTAACATATTACAGTTGTGAAGAACTAAAACCTCCCAGGTCCCAGAAATCTTTGCCTTTTCGGTATTTCAACAGTTGTCATATCCTGGAAAGTATGTATCTGTGTGTACGTCTGTGACATAGATTCTGATCGCTGTCCCCACAGTTTGTCACCCACCTCCCTCATCGTGATCGCCAAAATCTCTCATTGATCGTTAAACCTATGAAATACGATGGCAGGCTTTAACATACTCCATGATCATAAGTTCGTGCCACACAATCCTGATCTCGAAAAGATGATTATGGCATCCACAAAAAAAAAAAAAACGGAGGAAAGAACAACAGCAGCAAAAAATACTACAACAACAATGCAAAAGAGTAGATGAAATGCGAGTAAGCCAAGAAAGAGAAATATGCAAATTATACGGTGATGACATTAAAATCCCATAAGATTTTATTTTTTATTTAACAATAACAACAAAAACAACAACAAAAGGAGCAATAACGAGATACTCAACAACAACGACAACAATAATACTCATATCAAATTACGCACCAACTCTAATGGTCTCTTTTTTTTTTGTATGGTTCGTCTGTTCTTCCATTTGTTTGTTTGTTTGTTTGTTGACGTTGTTCGCCAAAATGATGGTTACTCAGATTTGGACATAAAGTTTATGGCCAAAATGGCATTTGTCCGCATGTCCCTCTGTCTGTTTGTTTGTGTTTTTGTTTTTCCTTGTTGTCGTTGTTGTTTGTTTGTGCCTGACTGAACGCACTCTCGACTCAAGACCGGAAGTCAAGCATTGTCGTCGTGCCATCTTCTGGCTTGTTATTAATTCTATATATCTTTACTGTTAAATAATGTCTTCACAGTTTCAGTGATTTGTTTCTCAGCTAATTTCTTAGCTTGTCCAATTTATGTTTTTCAATAAATCTAATCTTAATTACGGCATTCATAAAAGCTTAATGATTCGCCAGCGAGACTATGCGAAAATTATCTTAAGACGCTCATTATAATGATACGTTATTGTGCCTTGTAAGCTTTAAAATTGGTGTGTGCAATAATTTACCACGGAGCGTCATTTGTGAGCATATCGTAACTGTTTGTTGTGGGGGGCTAAACCGCGATGCGCTGATAATTAATGGATTTATGGAAAGGCTTGCAGCGACTTGGTTGGATCGCTATCTTGGAGTGGAAATTGCAAGAGGTGTTAAATAGGAAATTATTAAATGAACAAACAAATTCCTTTTCATCCCATGAATGAGAATTAGGAGATATGGGAAAATTTGTCACATTCAGTGATCTTACACGCTTTCTACTTTTAGACTCATTCAAAAGCAACTACGGATTAACGTCGATTCCGAATGTTATAGTTCTAGAAGCATTTAGCAGACTTATCCATTACTTGACCATTTGAAGTGTTCGTGAGACACAACGAGGCGAGCGCCTCTCAAATAATGATGGCTATATGCGGGGTTGAACCCGCGATCATGCGAACGATAGCCGAATGTACGATTATTAAATATTGCGCCGCTATCGGCCACAATTGATTGATTGATTATCTGATAAAAACAAAAAACAAATTTCCACGCATTTTATTTTTGCATTCTAACGTCGATTCCGAATGTCACAGTTTGAGAAGCACTCACCAGACTTGTCGATTACTCTACCGCACGAAGTGTTCGCCAGACACACCGAGGTAACCGCAGCTCGAATAATGAATAATGATCAATGGCCATATGCGGGATTGAACCCGGGTTATTACGAACTATAGGCGCGTGTACTAATCATCGCACCGCGCTGGTTCGACTTTCGATAAAACGAAAATAATTGTTAAGATTTGTGGTATAAGTTGTCTAATTGGCATGTGGGCATTTTAGTCGATTTTATCAAATGTCTTATTATTCTTTAGATTTTACTGTACATAAGCAGATCAATAAATCTTTAGGAAATGTTGTGAGGCATTTTTTGTTTGGTTCATTCTCTTTTACATCACCCAACAATATTGGAAAAAACATCGTTTAAATTAATCAACGGCTTAAAAATGTTACGGCAACTTTTCGCCATTAGAAACAACCATTTTTCTATAGTCTGTTGTTTTTAAACGAGGTCGTACATGATCCGCAATGCCGTTTAGAGTAATTATAACGCAGCCAGCACAGAAGTTTCGCTCTGTTGAACTGATTTATGTATACCTTATATACCTACACTTATACCTTACATACTTATATACCTTCACACAATGTCCTTTTACATTGATGCATTGATGTGCGGAGTACCAGAAGGGATAAGATAAGATACTTTCTTATCAACAAATTCTATGAATGAATTCACAATAGAAAAAGTAAGATATAGTTTATTTATTATAAATTGCATATAAAACGCAATCTTAGAAACTGTAGAAAAACAATTGATTTTCGTTAAATCGGTTAATTTGTATGTCAGGTATGTTAAGAGATGGGAGCGGAAGGCGGTAGGGCAGTTCATCATCATTTGCAGTAGTAAAGTGATGAAGAACTAAGTCTCATACTTGGTAAGTTATATTGAATTTAGTACAATAAAAGAAATAATGAAAGATCTAAGTAAAAGATTATGCGAGTTACATTAAATAATTTGCACCTGAGCTAC
The DNA here is from genome assembly GCA_019455685.1 of Philornis downsi. Lineage (NCBI taxonomy): Eukaryota > Metazoa > Arthropoda > Insecta > Diptera > Muscidae > Philornis > Philornis downsi. Next base: position 2,801,379 of record JAHXMU010000232.1, read on the forward strand.
CAAATGGTCTCACCCCGACCTTCCAGTCGATTTTGTCGATGTTTTAGCCAGTACTGCAATTTAATGACATCAATGAAAATGTAAGTTACTACAATTTACGAATTTTAGTTTATGGAGAGAAATTTATAATTCAATAAATCCCATTCAAGTACTCAAATGGGCGTGGCAATGCAGGCCATTTTAGTCCATACATTAAGCTCATCAATAGCATGACAAATGTAGCTGAATTCAGTGAAACAATTTAAAAGATGTGAAGCTAAGAATACATGGGTTAAAATGGTCAATCATATTGGAGGTACTAAAAATGACTCAGTTAATTTTTTGATTTGTTCTTAAATTTTATCAGCCATTACAAAAGCTATTAGTGAACAAAGACTTAGGGGTTACAACAAAAATTTGAATTTCGAAAAATAGCCCACTTTATAAGGGAAGTACCAAACGTGTTCATTTTCTTGGATCAAGACCTATTTCGGTTTACATTACAAAGACTCAATTGTTTATTCCCCCTCCATAAAGCGCTTCATCCACTACATTAAGGGGATTTGCCGTGGCTTGTGTGAAACCCCAATGTCAACCTTTTTGACAAGCCCGAATCATTTCAATAGGTTTCCAATACTCATGTGAGACACATTCAGCTTTTTGGAAACTTCTCCAACACAAGCAAGTGTGTCTGACTAGGGTGTGGCTTCTATTTCGTACTAGTCAATCTCGTTTGACCACTTTGTGAACGAAGTACCAAACGCATTCATTTTCTTGGATCAGGATCTATTTCGGTTTACATTACAAAGAGTCAATTTTTCGCTCCCTCCTCAATAAAGCTTTTCAGAAAAACATCATTTTGGTTGCATTCAAGCAATAAAACGCAAGTTTTCATTCACTATCTTAAATGGATTTGCTGTGGCTTATATGAAACCCAAATGTCAAGCATTTTGCCAAGCCCGAATCATTTCAATAGGTTTCCAATACACATATGAGACACCTTCAGCTTTTTTGAAACTTCTCCAATACAAGCAAGTGTGTCTGACTAGGGAATGGCTTCTATTTCGTACTAGTCAATCTCATTTGGCAGGCCTCTCTGATGGGTTGCTTTGAGTATGAAATTTTCAGAATTTCGCAAATAAATTTTGGCAGGTGTATTCCGAATGATAAATATGTTATAGTGCTTCCGCGGTTTTTCCCCTTTTCTGAATTAAAAGAGCAACATTAGAGGAAATTGCTCATTTAGATCCTTCATATCCACGACGTAAGTTATTGAAAAGCTGGCCAATTGAAATGTTGTAACATATTACAAATTGAAGTTTGAAATGTCAGCTGTACACATTTATAACATACAATTTCTTCAGCTGAACTAAAGTGTATCAAAAATAACAAAAGCGCCATCTGTGTGAAAAAAATTGAGATTATCTGCTTCCCAATCCAATATATGATGAGTTATTACACGAGAATTGAAAGGACAATATGTATTTTTTCATTAGGAGGTAAAAGCAAAAAGAGATCATCATTAACAGACTTTCTTTAAAATATCCTGATTATCTTAGAACAAGAGCCATATCTATTACGTTACAAATCTATCTACGAACTAAAGACAATCCCACTTGTTTCAATCAGAAGTAACTATAAGCCGTGATTTCTCCACTGTGCTTAGGCAGTTAAGTTAACATCTACTATCATTTTTAATGTGTTTATGGTCCTTTGGTATGTTGCCACTTTTTTCACTTGTTCGCTTCTGCCATTTGGCCTCCACTGCTTTCCATATCACAACTGCCATAATTTTTTCTTGCCACAAATACGCGCGATAAATTCCACTGCAAAAGGAATCAAACTAAGCACAAATAAAAACAAAAGATTTTCGTAAGAAGCGTTAAAAGGCACGAGTCACCGAGCAAGGATTCCCAAAGCAAAAGCATAACAAAAAAATAAAATGTTTAAAAGAGCTGCTTTAAGCTAAGCAATGGCCATTAAAAACCTAACGAAATTTAACGCAAATGAAATGAAATATCGAAATTGTTGAGACTTAAGGAACGAACGAACGCCCAGGGAATACTTGAAAGTTAGAGAGTTGCGTGCCGATAATAATCCCCAGAACACAGGAGTACAAAAAAAAAAGTGAAAGAAGCTGGCTGGGGACGATTGTGCTGCACAGCTTTTACACAGCTGTGTTGTGTACTTTATTTTTGAAAGGCTCTAAAGCTGTTAAACGTTTTTTTTTCTTCCTTCTTCTCCTTTCGACCGAAATTATGACTCCGCTTTTTTTTTTTATTTTGGTGGTTGGCCATCTGAACGGGTTTTCCATGTCTTCATATCATTTTTTTCTCTGTGGTCGTTGTTGTTGTTGATTATGGTGGTATCTAAATTGCTGTTGTTTGTTGTTGGTTCAATAAAAATAAAATATTTATAATGCCACTTGTTGATTGCTACTCTTACTCTATATTCAGCAATTGAGCATTCATTCGCCGGCTCTTTCCTCTTACAGCCAGTGCCTGCGTTTGAAAGCGGGTGGTGATACATAAAGCTATACAGTCATTGTTCGATATTGGTATATCAATTTGAAATAACCTCCCCTCCCCACCCAGTTATGGTTGTTCACAGATACAAATCAAGAAATTATTTGTTCTGTTCAAATATTTCCCTTTTAGATTAGCTCTAATTCCTGTTATTATTTGGGGAACGAAAAGGTGTTGGCACTCTGGCCACTCCTTGGCTGGTGGGTATCGTAAACGCTTATAAAAGATTATGATTATTTGGCTGGCTGGCTGACTGACTGGTTGGTTAGCTGTTCGTGGCAAAGGGTGTTATTTGTGACGTTTCTCTCCGCACTATCTGTTTAATTTGAAATGCTAATGCTATGTATTTGGTTATTGAAAATTACTGAATATTGGATAATGGGTGTTCAATTTATGTGCATATCAATAGAGCTGAGAGGTGGAAGCTCTTTAGAAGTTATGACTTTATAAATGATTGTGCGATAACTACAATTAAAACAGTTAATAAATTCTGCTTGTACAGTAATATTAAAAATTATAAGATTAAGTAAAATATTTCGGTGAATATCATCTACTGCAGCGAAAGGATGAAATGTTGTTTGGATAAGGAAATGAGTGAACGAGTAGAGAAAGAGCTGCTAAATAGTTTTATTAAAATGTTGTTAATAAAGATATTAAAATGCGATCGATCATTGCATTATAATTGTTATAAGCGAGTATTGTTTATGGCATTTTGAGTTCAAATCACAATGCTTTTATTACTACATCGCCAACCAGCAGATTTTGGTTAAATTTCAAAGTTTTTAAGCTTTATGGATTTATTGTGATGTTTATAATAACATTTGACCCTATATTATCATAGTTTCAAAGCCTACCACAACTAGGCCAATTTTCAGAGATGTTTACATTAAGAACTGATGATAGCACTTCCGCCCAACAATTAAAGTAAAAATTCTTGCAAATTTCAATTTTGAATTCAATTATAGGCAGTAGATTGGAATGAAAAAAACAACATTTAACAGAAGGCATAGTAAAAAGAATTCGTTTTTTTTTCTGCGTGATACTGAAATGTTTATTTAGCGTAATTACAGTAAACCGATTAAGCTCAAGTATGCAACGTTTGTTCAATAACTTGTTGCTATTTAATAGGTGATTCCATTATGCCTCTCCTGTAAAAACTAAGCAATAAACTAAGGCAATCAATATTCTAAAGCTTCTTAATTATTCTTTGGCAATAAACCAGGGAAATCGATATTTACAAACTTCTTTTCTAGTGAAATCATTCGCTATATATAGTAGCAGGTGGTATTTACTTAGTGCCACATCCGTACTATAAAGCGAAAGCATAAGAATTTCCCTACAAAGCTACCGGAGTGACCTGCCGAGTGACTCTCGATATGTGTGGCCTGGTGTTATCTTAATGGAACACTATTACTGAGGTGTTTTTAGGTTAACTTAGTGTCAGATCCCTACTATAGGGTGATTTTTTAAGATTTAGGGTTTTCAGGTTGGCAGCATTGGTTGGTAATGGCGTCCAAACGTCATCTGTCAAAGTGAAAAGTGTACAGCATACTCTGCCATTTCACCACGGAAAGACTAACAAACGAGCAACGATTGCGAATCGTTGAATTTTATTATCAAAATTCGTGCTTTGTGACAAATGTGCATCGTTTGATACGATCATTCTATGGTCGTCATAATCGACCTGCTAAATCAACAATTCGTGCTGTTATCGCCAAATTTTGCACCAAATTTAATTTGAAACCATCAAATCGCATGCGTAGAGTGCGTACAGCCGTAGTGACCAGTGTTAATGACGATCGCGAAATGTCAAATCGTCGCCATTCTCAGCGATTGGGCATGTGTTACCCAACCACAGGGAATTTTTTTGCCCCAATCGGCTGAGTTGAACTTGGTTGACATGTGGTTTCATCAGGATGGTGCAACATTCCACACTGCTCGTGAAACAATGGATATGTTGAGGGATGAATTTGGTGAGCAGCTTATCTTTCGATTTGACCCTGCGAGTTGGCCCCCAAGATATTGCGATTTCACGCCCCTTTAGTCTATGTGGACAAGCCGAACACTATTGAAGCCTTGCGGGATAACATAACACGCGTTATTCGTGGAATACAAGCCGAAATGCTCGAAAAAGTGGGGAACATTTTTACCTTATGAATGGACATTTTGGGACGGAGCTGCGGACAACACTTACATGAAATTATTTTTTAAAAATTAAATGGCAAAGACCAATTTATCGATTCTAATAAAAAATGTTAATACATGTTGCAAATTTGAGTGTTTTGTTTGATTTAAAAAAAAACTACGATTAGAAAATCACCCTATATAAGCCGACTGCATAAGAGTCTGCGTACAGAGTTCTCGGAGCTCCTGCCGAATGACTTTCGATATGTGTGTATCCTAATGGAACACTCTTCCTCGCCTATTAGCCAAAGTTCGCCGATTCTGCCCGATTGCTTCCTTCAGACGATCCAATTGTTGACAGTACTTATCACAATTAATAGTTTGGCCGAAGGAGAGCAACTCACAGTAGATGACACCATGTCAATCTTAAAAAAGACACAGCAAAACTTTACTGACCGTCAATACTGTCTTATCTACCGTTCGCGCTGGCTCACTGCCATTCGACCACTATAGCTTTCCTTTGACGTTATCATAAATGAGATACTTTTCATCACTAACCACCATCCACTCCAGAAATGAATAGATTTTCTTGCAATTCAACAACTACTCACATATGCAAATTCGGTTCAGGAGGTGTTCTTAGGTTAACTTAGTGCCAAATTCCTACTATAAGGCGAATGCATAAGAATCTGTCTACAAAGCTCCTGCAGCTCCTGCCGAGTGACTATCGATATGTGAGGCCTGGTGTTATCGTTATGGAACACTATTCCCCTCCTATTGGACAAAGCTCGCCGATTCTGGGCGATTGCTTCTTTCAAGCGATCCAAATGTTGACATTACATATCCCAATTCATAGTTTGGTCGAAGGAGAGCACCTCATAGTAGATGATACCATGTTAATCTCATAAAAAATACATCAAAATGTAAAATGTTTAGGAACCACACCACTCAGTTGTTACAACGAAATAATTCAGATGTGTGTTGAATTTGTTCATAAAATATTTGAACAGAAATTATTTGTTTTTGTACTTGCTAAGAAAGCTTCTATAATCAAAAATTTGAAATATTTTGTGATATACCAAAGAGTTTAAATACAAAAAATTAAAATTTACAGTATTACAGTTGGTAACACCTCGATTCTCAACTTTGTATTTTGCTTATTTTGGCAACACACATACAGTAAAATTATACCTAAGAAATACATTCTTGAATTGTTTCTGAAGATTGCTCTCAATTTAAAAAAAAATTATTTTGGTGACATAAACTGTTAGCTCGTACTAAAAGCTTTCATGGCCACATTGAAAGACGGCGCAGACTTTTGAGCAGTCATGCTACTTTTCGAATGTATTGCTAAACTGCTTTCACTTCCATCCTATTTCCTAATGATTCTATACGTATAAATAGAGTTTATCTAATAAGTAGTTTTTATAATATCCTTTTATATTGTTTTTTATAATGTCTACAAAAACATTTTATTAAACAAATTTTACGACACAACGGAATTAACACTCTCAACATTCTGCTACAATTTTCCTGAGTGTAGACCAAACACTGGAAATAACAACTAAAATACATTCTGTTTGTCTTCTTTTTTTTTAACTATATACAAAAAATATTAATATTAATTATAAATATTTGTGCAAATTCAATAAACACCAAACCAGGACCATGACAACAGTAGCAACAGCTAACTACGGCTACTGCCTCTACCATTCCACAAGGAATACCAATTGTCCCAACAGAAATACTTTGACATCCCCAGCGTATATTTCACGCATTGCATAGTAAACGAAATTGTTTGCATTCTCAACTTCCAACTGCAGGCTCCACAGACTGTTGTCCAAATGCAGCCAGCCGATCGATCCCTAATAAAGTAAGAAAAAAACAAAAAAAAAAAAAAAAAAAAGGAAAGTTGAAGTCTTCGCAAACCCCCACCACATAACCTCAGTGAAACAATCATAATATGGCCACAACGAGCCAGGCATAGCTTTACACATTTATATTCATATATTTGAACCAACCAACAACTGACTATAGTTAGTCATAATCAACTAAGGCCCAAGTTTACAATCCTTTGTATTGCGGGTTCTGTTCTGTTGTTTGCAAAACAAGGCCAGACGCCGGAGCCACCAATAAATGACGAGGCGTATGGTACTGAATTGTTTTTCATTATGTGGCTGGTGTTGGTACTGCTTTTTTCCTTATTAAAAAATCCTTTAACGCAATGAGGGAATGAAATGACGCCAACAAGCCATGTGGTAGTAGTAGCAGCAGTAGTAGTATGGTAGTGCAATCAAGAGTTCCTTTTCTCTTTGAGAAAAAAAAGAAAAATGTTTTTCTGTAGGACTAAAAAGCCTTTCCAACACGAAGGAGGTTTCGTAAGTCGAGCATATGATTATAAATTATGGCGAAAACAGAAGAAACAGAATTATTGCGATTTCTGATTCCATCATATATATATATATATATAAATAGGTATACAACTAATTAATTTTTGGAAACTAACTTATGTAAAGAAAATGTGTAGATATTGAAATTCAAATTATATAATTAAGTAATTATAATTATAATAATATATAATAATATTTATATACAATATACGTATATACACTGCCGATCAACCAAATAGGCTCACAGATTTTTTTCTTTTAATTTTTGATTATCTTCTTTGTGGAAGAAGCTATTGAACAAGTATTGTTATTTATTTTAGAGCAAAGCAATAGACAAACGAATTGCGATAAGAAGAGGATGCAAAAAATATTCTTGTTTTGCTTTGACAATGTCGAAAATATTTGCTTTTTTGGCGATCATCGAAATAGACTCAAAGGCTGTAATTTTAGTTTCTGATTAGCTGTTCGAACAAAAAGTTGCGTACACATTTTTGGCGCAATTTAAAAATAATTTAAAAAAAGGGGTCGTGGTACAACATTAACTTTGGAGGAAAGAGGCAAAATATTGGCGTATCATGACAGTAAGCTGACAACTCGACAAATCGCTGAAAAAATTGGTAGAAGTCAGTCTGTTGTGAGTCATTTTATCAGAAATCCATCAAGTTATGGAAAAAATATGCATAAGCCGACAAGAAAAGCACTAACGTCCATCGAAGAGCGAAATTCGACATGTTCTGCCGTCAAAATTCGCTAAAATTTGGGTGTAAATGCCAGTATAGCTACCGTGAGACGTGTAATCCGTAAAGCTAAAGATCTAAAGACACTAAAAATAAAAAAATAAAAAAACACCGCTTGCCGATGTTCGTAAGCAAAGTGGCTGTGTATATGCCCGCAATCACATGGCATGGAATAGGGAGTGGCATCAAATCGTTCTTTCCGAAGAAAAACGTTTTAATTTGGATGGACCAGATGGCTTTAACTATTACTTCCATGATTTAAGAAAGGAGGAACTCTTTTTAACCCGACATCATAGTCGTGAGGGAGGTGTTATGGTGTGGGGCGCAATATCCTACTATTATGGGCCATTTGAAATTCAATTTGTTTCATCCAGGATGAATGCAAATAAATACAAAGAACTGCTTCAAAAAGCATTTCCCCATTTTTCGAACATTTTTGGATTATTACCCTGGACATTTCAACAGGACAATGCCCCAATACATACCTCTCGAGTGGTAAAAAAGTGGATAAGTGACCAAAATGTAAAGTTGACGGAGTGACCTCCCTACTCTCCTGATATCAATATTATCGAAAATTTATGGGGATAGCTTACACGTAAGGTTTATCAATCTGGCAGACAGTTTGAAAACGTCGAATCATTAAAAGCAGCATTGAACGCCTGGGCGAAGTTTCCTTGGACTATTAAAAGTCACTTTACGATTCACTCCCTGACCGAATTTTTGAAGTTATTTCAAATAAAGGTGGCTTTACTCATTATTAATAGCGTGTAAATATTATAAGAAAATTATTTTTTACATTGTTTTTTCATTAATTTGTGGTTTAGATATAATTAAAGTCCTTGAGTCTATTCGGTTGAGCGATAAAAAAGGGTACTTTTTGAGGTAAACCTAAAAAAAAATGTTAAAAATTTAATTGTAAGCTTAGAACGCTAATTTTTATTTTGTTTAATTTTAAATTGATTACTGAATAATAAAAAATTACTCTCTCCCATTAATATTTATATAAAAAGTTGTAAACTCAATTTAAAAAAAAAAAAAAAAATCTGTGAGTCTATTTGATTGATCGGCAGTGTATATAAAATATATATATAATTATATAATTTGAATTTCAAAATCTACACATTTTCCTTACTAAAATTAGTGCCCAAAAATTTGATTGAAATGGTTGAGAAATTTAATTCATCCTCTTACTTTCCAAGGTTTGTAAAGGTTTGATACAATGATAATGATTGTGAGCAGTATCGTTTACCAGAATTGGTTTTATGATGGAGTCAGAAATCGTAATTCCATAGCTATTGGCATTTCGAGAAATTATTCATTTTTTGAAAATTCTAAATTATTTTTAATAGCTCAAAAGTATGAATTCAAAATGTCAGTCGATCATCTTTAGTACGCTTCCAAGTTCTTTGGTTCTATTAGGCCTCAATGGCCACCATTATTTTAGATACTATGACTGTTTTAACTTTAGAAAATCGTTCTTCTTTAGGCACATAAAACTAATATGAATAAGCGATTCATTACAGTGGTAGCTACGATTTTTTTTAATTTTGTAAATGTTCCAATCTTATTCAATTTGCTTACATTCTTGCAAAAAGTACATCTTCAATCATTTCCAAAAAAAAAATCCGTGCAAATTACAAGGATTCCAGAAACATTAATGATTCAAAAATGTTTTCAAATTCGTGAACTTATTCCTTTCAGCTGACAAATTCAACAAATTCATTAAAACTACGAGTGCCTACATCAATTTTATAAATTTTCAATAAAATAAAATGAAGCTTATGATATCATTTACGAATAGGGCACAACGAATTCATTAACTATTTCATATCATAACGACACTTTTCAGAAATTTCATGAATTTTTTCACAATATATATCAATAAAAATCAATGAACGGGGAAACAAAGTGGGAATGTGATCTTTTAACTTTTTTTATCAAATATTTTTAATATTTGAATTAAAATTCGTAACGAATATTCAGAATAACCAGCATAATAATAGTTCAAACTATAGGGAATCTGTGAATGTGTTTCCACAACATACAATGACCATAAATCGACTCATGAAGAGCGGACAAGAATACAATCAAAGAAACACATCAATCTTTTCGTTGTTTGTGTGAAATAAGTTCCAAATTTTCAGATTTTTACTCACAATTTAATAAGCGAAGAGTCAGAAGTACGCAAATTAATACTTTTATAAGAAAGATTATTAATTTCACTAAGGCCCGCATAAGTTTAATGCATTTTACATGCAAATAATTCGTAATTCGTGAAATGTTTGGGAATGAAATAATTCAGGTATGTGTTGAAATTATTCATAAATAAAATTATTTGCTTTCGTATTTGGTTAGATAGCATCTGCAGTGGAAATTTGTATCGATTACTTGTCGCACATACAAAAGAATTGTAAGCGATTTGGTGTACAATTTGTCTTGACAAGTTTTGACCACTTTTCAAAGGATCGCTATAGTAGCCGTTTTCAGTATCGCTCATCGATTTCATTGTCGATTACTTTTCGAGTTGGAATGTTTTGGGTTATCCATACATCAAGAACCAGCCAGATCAATCGCTTTATGATATTCTGATACATTTTCTCACGTTAAAATCGCCAAAGAGTCCATGATCCATAAGGCGGTGATACCCTCCATTCAGAAATGTGTAATAACATTTTGGCTTATGATAGTTTACGTATTACTTTTTCTCAAAGACTTCTTACATGTGATTCATCAGCTTGTGTCAGAAGACAGGATACTACGCTGTACAGCAAGATAGGAAAGAATAGTGTTCAATTAAATTTTTGTTCATCCAGAGGAGGTTTTGTCAATACAAATGCTTTCTAAGCCCATAATAAAATCAATTAGCAAACTACACTCTTTTCGTAGTTTCCAACCAAACTTAATTAGTTTTATAGATCACTGCGGCAAATATCTTTTTACCAAGATTTACACAGGGTTCCAAACAAACAGACTGTTTGTTTTTTTTTTTCAAACAAAAAACAACCTAGTTTTATCCTCGATTACCATCACTTTTACTGTTTTCTTTTTAATGTTTGTGAAGGCTGCAGTAACACCTCGACTAAGCATACATAAATAACATGTGGAGTTTATTGAAGATGTTACCGGTACAGCTTTCTTCGTAAACGTCTACCATGGCATGTTGCAAGATGGGATGTCACTCCGTCAAAAGTCTCTTCTGGAGTAAAATGCTTCACTAACACATTTGTCTATCTTTACTTAATATCGGTCATTATCATTCTACAAAAATGCAAGAAACTCAAACTCGGCCACAATCTGATAAGGTTTTTGTCGCAACGGCAGCCACCAAAGGCAGCGTTACAAATGATGAAGAGCTTGTATGGGACGAATATATTTCATGGGTCTTCTTATTGCAGTATGAATATCTGGTCTGTTGTAGATTTATCAGGTCAAAAACTGCTCCGTTTAGATCCAATCAGGTCATATAAATCAGATTTTATTCTTTTACATTTTGCTCTCAGCAGAAGCTTATAAGAGCCGGCACAAAGATCATATCACCATAGTTCGTACGTGCACACCTGACGGCTTTATTGCAAAAAGTAGATACTACGGTCAGTCAAAATAGCGTTTATTACTTTTAGGCAGATAAGAACTCCTGTATCTTAATCATGCAGGAATATTTCGAAAGAAGTGGGATAGCTCTTAAGGTCCAAAACATCAGAAACATGCATTGGTTGTTATAAACGTTGCTGCCGAAATGTTTTTTTTTTTTTTATTTTTTTAAGATATTGAGAAAGTTTTCCATGGCACAGCTGCGCCGAAAGGTAATCGCTTCCAGCTCTATGTGTGATTTCAACAAGGCAGCGTAATGTGTCACATAGCCTAGACTGTTAAGACAGAATAGCACCGAAAATTCATCAATAAACTGATTTTAAGAAAATCCACATTCCACGTCCAGGGGCTCATTTTCTTACTGTATGTGACCTTTTTCTGTGAGTTTATTGTAAACATGAAGTTTACAAAACAAACTCAACAAATTTGAACAACTTTAAGCAGTGCATTCGAACATTAATTGAGTTAACTGCGGAAACAAACCTGCACGCCGTTATTAATAAAGAGTGGAGATCACTCACATTCAATTATTTTCAAAAGCCATTAAACCGCTTAACAAAAATTTATTCTTTTTTAAATAAATAAGGGAAAAATAATATATTATATATAAATTAAAAAAAAAAAAAAAGTTATTCAAGTTTCTTAAAACAGCTACCTTTATCAGCCATCCTGCGTAATTAAATTTCCATTTGTTTAACTGCTGTAATTTTGCTCTTAATTCATTACTTTCATATATTTATACCTTGATTTTGTCTATAATAACCAAACTTTATCACACCATCCTCGTCATTTTATATAAAGCAGAAAAGAACGAACCTACACGTAGCAATGCAAAAAAAAAGTCTCCCAACAAAACTAATAATATTTTCATGCACACATTCCATAATTGATTTATGAATTTTTAATGCAAACATTTTTTTGTGTTCCTACCCCAGCATCGGCTGTTGCAGCAATTGTTGCTGCATTGAAGAATGAGTGGCTGGTTGGCTGCAACAGGAACTACGCAGCTAAAGATTGAACCAACGCACCAAAAACAATACCCAATACAACAATTATAAACAATGACATGTATGGAATGATAACAACAGCAGCAACAAGAACAACGACAACAACAGCAAAAAAGTTGGTACTACTTGCAACTGCTGCTGCAGATGATATTGCTCGCACTAATACTTAATACTACTGCTGTTGTTGATGCTTATGACTTTTCTATAGACTTCAGCAGCAGTATCGCACCATCAGCCACCGCAGCTCTTCCTGCCAACTGGAGTCCGACTGGGAGTACTGGGAGTCAGGTTATCTTCTGGTTTTGTGTTATCAACAATGGGCAATGTGAGAATATGTGTGTTATTCATAATAATACTGGCACTTCAGTACTTCTGTATTCCTGTCGTATTCCATATTGTTCGGTATGTTGTCGTTGGGCCGTTAGTGCTCCTTCTTTCCACTGCTGCTGTTTGTTATTGTTATTGTGATACGCACTCTGCCACCACCGTGCCGTAAGGCTGGGAAGCCAAACTTTCGGTTAACTTGATTGTTTTTGTTTATTTAGTGGGAGACCTTAAACGAAATTTCGGGTTTATTGAATTGCATTTGCTGTGTGATATTTTCAGTTTTTGCCGGCAGTGGTTGACTGAGGCAGCACAGTGAACGTTATGGTTTTGGAGCCTGTTGATATTCAGTTTGATGCTGAAAGACTCCCCTTTAAGTCATTCAATATTTGTGTCATTAAATTCCGTTTTGATTCATGAAAACTCAACAAAAACTAAAAATATGAATAAAAAAACAAGACAATATGCGTCGGTGTTTCATGTGTGTTGTTGTGGAATATGAATGCAACTGCATATGAAACTACCGCTGCTATTGTTAGATTTATAAGGTGACCAGGCTTTTTGCTCTAATTTAATTTTGATAAATGGTTATGAGGAGAGCAAGAGATTGATGTAACAATCAGTCTATGCTGGGAAAAACCTATGCTGTACTCAAAAATTATGTCAATAAAAGTTAAAAATGTTAAAAATTTTTTACCTAAATATTTTATGAATAAATTCATTAAAATGATGCACAGCTTAATATTCATAAACTTTAGAAAAGTTTCGGTCATTTTTATTTGTATGAAGGAAATCAAGTTTATGCGGATAATACAAAATTGAACGAATTTTTTATAAAAGCAGTACGTAAAGATACAAACAGTGAATAATCAATCTCATTCACTCAATAGGATGAAAATGTATGTACATCTATATATAGGGTGGCGCATAAGTAACATTAAGATCTGATCAGTGACTACATTTTCTGTTTAAGCCTTTTTTTCGTCTCTTTACAGAATTTACTAAATAATACTTGGGAAATTTATGACGGAAAGGCTCAGCACAAAACAAGGAACCAAAGTTGTTCAATTTTACTTTGAAAGTCAGCATTCGATTATTCAGATACAAAGACCATATCGAAATTCCTTTCATGTTCGAAATGCTCCTAACGCTCCAACAATTTATCGATTGGTTCAGCGTTTTGGGCAGCAAGTCTGTGATCTTCCGCGTGCTGGAACACCTCGTGCAGTTCGAAATGAAGTGACCATTGCTCGAGTGCAAGCAAGTATTGAGGAAAACCCCGAAACTTCCATCAGGCGATGTTCTCAGCAGTTCTTTGCAACGAATTGTTCATACGTTACAGCTTTTCCCATATAAGATGCAATTGGTTCACGAATTAAAACCAAATGATGCACAAGAACGCATTCAATATAGTCGCCGTTTTCAAGAATTGTGCCTAGAAAACAACGAGCTTATTCACAAGCTCATAATGACCGGTGACGCTCATTTTCACCTAAATGGTCACGTAAATAAACAAAATTGCAGAATATGGGACACTGAAAACCCATGAATAATTGTTGAAGATCAAATGCTAAGTGGGATGCATAGTATGGTATGAAATAACTTCAGAGAGGATCATTGGACCATATTTTTTCGAATACGACGAAGGAGTAGCGATCAATACCGGGAAATGATTCAAAAATTTTTTATGGGCAGAGGTGCGGAACAATCCAAATTTGGGGTTCTAACTAGATGGAGCCACATCTCATATAGCTCGTCCACCTATGGCTATCCTGCGCGAAATTTTTGGCAGTCGAATAATGTCACGTTTTTCTGATTTTAAGTGGCCACTAAGTTCGCCTGATTAAACGGCTCCCGATTTTTTTTTCCTTTGGGGCTGCCTAAAAGGTAAGGTATATGCCAGTAAGCCAAGAACCATCCAACAACTTATGGCCAATATCCGAGAAGAAGTGGGGGTGCTGGGACCTGAAATTCTAAGAAAAGTTATGGGAAATGTTTTGGGAAGAGCACATCAGGTAGAAGCAAACAATGGGCACCATTTTATCGTTATTATCTTTAAAACATAAAGTAAACATATTTCCAAGCTATATTCTAAATTTTAATAAATGCCAACGTTAAATAAAAGCAGAAGGAAAAATGTTATAAATTGAATAAATCTTAACGTTAAGACTTAAGTGAAGTTATAAAAAATCGGGTTTATTTGTGCATATTGTAACCGTTAATTAGACACATATTTATGTCAGATCCAAACTCCGTGTAGTTCACAAGATATAGCGATTTTCCATAACAGCGATTTTAAAACAATTACGTAATATCTGTAATAATTAATGTAAACGAGAACATGTTTTTTTTTATTAACAATCTTTATGTCATTACAACTCATGTTGCATCCATTACAAAATTGTGTGCATTTCAAAAAATATAACCAACTTCCATAATACCGATTTAACGCCAAACATCAAATATCTGAAAACAACAAATTTTAAGTTGAGTCGTTTTTCCTCGGCTTGGCTCAACCACTTGACTAATATATAGAATGACCATATCTAATAAACAATCTGAGGTATGAAAATGATATTGGATACATATGCTATCGAACTGAAAAATAATATATATTATTTTTTTTTTTCTGCCATCGTTACAAAATTTAAAATATAATTAATATTTACAATGTTTGAGTTTTTACATTAAATATTACAGCAAATTGAAACCAATATTTCGACATTGAAACATATAAATTATTCTAAAGATTGAAGTAAAAAGATAGAGAAAAACCTTCTAAAATGAAAAGGAACTTTAAGTCAGCCTGTTCTATTAGCTTTAATCCGAAGCTAAAGAATGAGATTAATTACACAAATTCCTTATTGACCCGTGTATTAAAGATCTACATTTATCTTCGAAGCTATGAGTTAGACTGTGGAAAGTGGTATCAAGATGTTATATTTTACAATGATTATGTACCATATAGGTTGGGTATCTGCTAGGTAAAATACGAATTATTTTTGGGATTTTGTTTTGTATTATTTGTAGCTTCCTACGATTGGGTTTAGTACTTTTCAGAAACCAAATCTGACACTCACACGTCATTATCGGACGTACACACATTTTGTAAATGAGCATTTTATTTTGAACATTTGACAACGATTTTTTTATTTAATACTGGATATAATGATCTGCCACATTTTAGTGCTTTATCATGGGCGTTCCAAATATGTTCTTTAAAATTCAGCTTATTGTCCAATATAACTCCGATGTACTTTACAGAATTTTGAATTGGTACGTCTGATCCCTGTATTGAAAGAATTTGACTAGGTATACGTTTAGGCGATTTATTAAAAGAAAATATAATCGCTTAAGTTTTGTCTTGGTGTACTTTTATTTTCCAAACATCAAAATATTTTTGAGCTATTAAAAACGTTTTTTTTTTCCTTCTTTTAATAATTGCATTAGAAACTTTTTCACTGCTAATGATAGCTGAATCATCAGCATAAAAAGGAACTTATTGATTTGACAGTATATTAAATGAAAAATAATATAGAATGGACTGACTTCAACAAATAATTATAATAATTTTAAATTAGGGGCCGAATCCGATTATGACTGAACAATTGCCTATTAAATCAATTGCCTAATTAAATCCAAGTTCTGATTTTTTGATGAAAATTAGGCATTAGTATACCTATAGATAGCTACAAAGTTATAAAAAACATTTTTTACCCCACTTCAATAGTGATTTTGCAACTCACGCCGATTCGGCTAGTTTTTAAATATTTATAAACACATTTATAAAAAAATTAGGAAATTCGTAACTAATATTGATGTGTATTTCTTATTATTAATTTGATAGATAAATGGAATAGAGCATATTCAAGGCAATTCTTTGGTCAGGGTTTGATTGATAGTCTAGGCGAATGATAGTTTCGCATAATAAAGAAAATAAACCAATAGAAGAGACCAAATTAAGACAGTTGCACGAATGCATAGGTATAGTATTAGAGTTTATGAAATATAAGAAAATTCAGTTGAAAACTATGGTTTGTAGAAACGATAAAACCAAGTTTGGCCAATCATTTGTGACAGGGCTACCTACAAACAAGAAAAAACATGATATACTTTTACCAACGATCATCCCCAGTCCTACCCAACAATATTTAGCAAATATGATACAACACTAACGAAAATTGTAACTTTTGGAAGAGGAAAACCCAGCTCAACAAATGGCTCTATTGAAACATAAACCAATATGACACATTTTCAACAAGCTCGTTCTTTACTGAACTAAATTGTACACACTAAATCTCACCAAATTCGTATGGTTTTTCGGGAATGGTGAAATCATTCCCATGAGGACTGTATGGGAAACTGGACTAATATTGCCCAATTTCATTACAGATGGTCCATGATTCGGGGTAACTGATAAATGTTGCTATATTACGGAATTCTGCAGATGTAAATAATTCTGCGCGAAATCATTTGAAAAATAATAAATTGTAATTAAGCCTCTTTAACAACTTTTACAAACAATTGATTTAAAATGACCTTCACCATCGGTAATGAATGTACACCATTATTATTCCCTGCAGTCCAGGGGATTACCTCAATTATTGTTCGAATGTACAGTTTTAAGTTCATCAAATTTGTTGATTTAGTTTTGTAAACTTACTATTTCCTATAACTTGAAAAAAAAAAAAAACATTCAGGTGCGCCAAGATCAGGCAACGGGCCATGAAAGTGAAGTTTTTTTTTTTGAAATCATAGGGGGATATTCACTTCACTTTATTCAGTTCTGAAATGACATATTAAGATATGTAAAGTTTGCCCCACCTTGTTGAAACCACACACATAATTGTGAAATATTCTGTTCTGTAGTTCTAGAAGGAAAAACTGTTTCACCAACTTTCAGTAACGTAAGTAAGTGGCGTCGAATGTTGTGCACTAATTAGCCAGAAAATCGAAAAACATACTCATGGGACATGTTAAGTTCGTCTACAATTTAACTTATACAGGAATGTGAGCTTTTGGTGGAATTACTTATACTTTTTCAATGCTATCTTCCAATAAACTTGTGGGTGGAATTCTAAAAATAAGTCTTCGACGACTTCTAGACCGTCTTTGAGCCCTTTATTCCACTCTTATACTCTATCGAATCTATATGTATCCAAATATGAAAGATTTTTATTATCGAAAAATGCGGAATAGCAAGAGCTTCAGTCAAATTTTAACACGCAGCATTTGCATCCTGATGAAGTTATTCGAACTAAACAAAGGTAAACTACGATAGAACACGTTTAATATAATTAAACAGATTTATATGTCTTCATTTTCACGTAAAGTATTGTAATAAGGTCAACAGTTAGCAGTGATTAATATAACATTGATGATGTTCAAAGTTTTCTATATAGGTGGCGCTTTTCTATACTTGCGAAAAATATTTGTGTCACTTAAGGTTTGTCTTTGTATTAAAAGTATTTTACAGTAAAAAAAAAAAAAAAAATGTAGTGGTAAATGATTTGAATTCACTAATCGAAGTACGGTGGACGTAGTGTGGCGGAGGAACAAAAAAAAATTTTAAAAAACCTTAAATTTTTTTTCGTCCTATGAATGAGATATGGGGGAGCTTCTTACATTCAGTGAGGTTTGACGATTCACACAACTGGGGCTATAATTTAACGACGATTCTGAACGTCACTGCTTGGGAAGCATTTGCTAGACTTATCTATCACTCGACCACTCAAAATATTCGTCAGACCCATAGTGGCGACCGACGCTCAGATAATGTGGCTGTATCCCCAATATCCGCGATTATGAGAACGGCAGACACATGTACTAACCATTGTATAGATGGTGCCAGTAGTTTGAAAAACATTATTTTGACGAAAAATGGAAACGTTACAAAATATATGTTTTAAGTTTGAAGGCGCCACGTTGTATAGTATTTTTATTTAAGTCATAAAAAGTAAACGATCTCAGTGAATTAGTAAACATGGAAAAAATTGGTCACTGCTATGTATTTCAATATTTCCATTTGAAAGGTCTCAGTCCAACTAACAATAAAGCAGAGCCAGAGTCTACTCTGGGGGAGTCTGGTCCTTCATTTTCGACTGTAAAATATTGGTTTAAACGAGACCGTACGAGCTGCCAAGACAAAAACCATAGTGGTCGACCAATTGAGGGGTCCACGCTAGACACAGTTAAGAAAATCCACGAAATGGTATTGACTGATCGTCTGCTGAAGATGCGTGAGCTAGCTGAAATAATAGGCATTTCAAGGAACGATATACTTCCAATGTTGATCGAAGATTTGAAGATGAAAAACTGTGTGGAAGATGGGTGCCGTGCTTACTTTTAATAGAGCGAAAACAGCGTCGTGAAGATGTTTTAGTAGAGTGTTTGACGATGTTTCACCGCAATAAAGTCGAAATTTTGCGTTGGATGCTATTTATAACCATATATGAGACATGGGTCCACCACTTCACAACTGAGACGAAGGAAGAGTCAGAGTAGTGCCCTGTAATGAAGGAATCGTGTCCAAAGAAGACCAAGACGATTAAATTTTCAGGCAAGGTTATGTCGTCTTTTGTTTTGGATGTGCATATGAAAATAATACAATAAAAATTGTATTATATTCAGAAAGAAACAACCATCAACGGTGAATATTATGTATGCTATTGTTATATAGCCGAAATTTTGCGCTGGATGCGATTTATGACCATGGATGAGACATGGGTCCACCACTTCACAACTGAAACAAAGGGACCAGTCAATGCACAGTCAAAGCACTGACCTGGAATGGAAGAATCGTGTCCAAAGAAGACGAAGACTGTTCAATCTTCTGGCAAGGTCAAGACGTCTGTTTTTTTGGAATCCGATTTTAATTATTTTTGCTGATTATTTTCAGAAAGGAAAAACCATCAACGGTGAACGTTATGCTAATTTATTTATTTAATTTAGGTAATGAAATTATGGGAAAATACCGCATTTGGCGAAAAAAAGTGTTGTTTCATCAAGACTATGCTATATTGCAATGGCCAAAATTAATGAGTTAAAGTTGTAGTTGCGTTATCGCGCAGATTCGCCAGATTTTGCATTTCCAAACTTGAAAAAATGGATCGGTGGTAAAAGATTTGCTAAAAATAAAGATGTGAAGTCTGCTTTTGATGGCTATTTTAAGGAGTTTGACAGTTCCTACTATAAACAGGGTATTGAAGCTACTGAAAATCGCTGGAAAAAGGATATCGAAGTAAAAGGAGATCATGTTGAAAAATAAAGGAAATTGTTGCCATCCTCTTTGCGTCTTCTTTGTTAAGTCGGCTAATTTTGGGACCTACGAGGGCGGATTCATTCATTTCATTCACACTGTTTTCAAGTCTGCTTATGTGATTTAATTGTGTTAATTGTATGATTTGGCTGGTAGCTAAAGTTTGGATAGCGCAGTATATGGAGAACTTGAGATAAACTTAAAATATGTAATTTTGGAGGCTTATAAATATATTGATATTAATTTATGCAGACTAAATTACTTGGCCTGCTCTAGCGCTTGTAGCTGTTCCCCAAAGCCATACATTATTGCATTGCTTTTAAGTTTCTATCAAATTTCTCTTCACGACTGGTCACCTCAATGTGAAGCTCCCAGTCATTATTGCCTAAAACAATAATATTGAAAAAAACAACATGCAACAACAACAACAACAGCAGCCGCAATAGTACTTTAATAAAATGTTTTTGCGCGCGATTTCGTGCTCAGGAACATAAATCATAAAATTAATAACCGTAAAGCGACAGCTTCAGAAAGTTTTGTTGTTGCTGATGTTGTTATTGTTGTTGTTATCGTTGTACTTTAGCATTATTGAAAGAGCTAACTGATGTTGTTGGCGCTGCTGAGTTGGCCGTTATATAAAAGTGGCAGTAAAAATCATATGAATTTTTGAGTTGCTGTTGTGCAGCGATGAACCAGATATGTGTTGCATACAATATTTTTATGTTGCTGGTGCCACCACCGCCGCTGCCGCTGCTACTGCTGCTGCCAGTGAGTGTACCGAACAACTGCAACAAAAGCGCAAAGTTAAGTAAGAGGCAACAATCATAACAATTTTGATAAACTGTTTAACAACAAATAAAAACTGATCACTGCTATCATGATCGCTGTGATGATGATCATCTTCACCATGAGGGTGATCATGACGACGACGTTGAAGATGATGGTCGAGGTGATTTTGATGTTGATGGCGGCAATGATGTTTTGGAGTGCATTGATAAGAATCTTATGAATTGTTCAACAATAATTGGTTTCCAGTTGTAAAGCAATAACAAGAGGCCAGGGAAAAGGTGTAGGAAAACCCGTATCCATATGTTTAGCAGGGAGGGGCGCTCTGATATACAGATTTTTCTGGCCTTCTATTCATCGCAGTGGTTTGGTTTAGTTTGTACAAATGAATGTTGCTTTGCGATTTCTCGCATATTTAGTTTGGTTCAGTTTTGCTTCGTAAATATTTACTTAGTCTGCGGCAATTTCCGTTCAGTCTTTACAAATAATTTGCAAAGTGTTTCGGCATTAGCTGTTTGATCTTGAACCGCTTTTTCTTGAAAAAAAACACATGGTTTACTTTCAATTTAGACAAATTCCTAGAAACTTTTGGAAAGTTTTGAGTTTTAGTACTGGTGTATATTCAACTCGCGAAACCGCAAGACAACTCAAGGCAAATGTTTGCTAGGACTGAGGGGCATGCAACACAATCTCTGATAGCAGCACAGAGTGCAGAGCACAGACCCTAGAGTAAAGCTGTCGGAACGTTGTACATTTTATGTAAAATGGCGATAAGCATTAAATATTTAATAACGATATTTAGTTTAGAAATTGACTTCAATGAAGGCCAACCGACGTTTGTCTTCTAAAGGAACAAACAAGAAGATAGTTCGTAGTAAAACCGCTCTATCCTCGTAATCTTTACATTATGCATAAAGGAAGTGTTGCTTAATTTAGGTTATTAAAGAACATATTCTCATAAGTATAACATCCAATTTAATGTGAACAATACAAAACGTCTTTTATACCCTTCAAGACATATCTTATTGTTAGTGTAGATGTGGTGAGCAAGTAAGATACATATATTCATAACAACCAGTATCCTTACATACAGACGATGAAACCACCACCAGCATAGACTCCCTCACCGACACCATCATAACTTTAATTGCAACCACTTACTACTTTTCTTATACATATGCATACGAGTACATACATTTATGGTGTATCCTTTTGTGACCATGTTTTCTAAAATGTCTACGTTTTAAACTGATTTTATGCATTCACTGTGCAAGTATAAGTGTGCAAGTGAAACACACCGCCACATACATATATTAAACTCACTCACACGTCCATTCGTTTATTAGCTATTCAGGCTGGAGTCCTTCATTGCATCACACTTACACGTAACGTATGCAAAATCAATGTACGAGTATGTGTAAATGGTAATATAACGGCAACAAAAGACGCTTTATCATAAATTTAAATGAACACACACTTAAGTGTGCGTAATTATGTGTATGTTTATGTAACGTAGTAACAACGAGGGAAGTATAAACACAAAATATGATTATTATACTGAATTTTACGGAAAATTATTTGTATATGAAGTGTACAAATTAGTAAGATGGCAGATCAAATTTTTAACATTGACATGTATAAATTTGGCAGTCACATGTTTTTTATAACATACACAAAGTACAGGGTGGCGCCACAGAACGTGCATATTTAAAAAATAGGTTAAAAAATAAATGCAAAGGGTATAGTTAAAATAAATCTAAGGCATTGTAGAGTAATAAACAGAGTTTATTTTTTAAAAATAACATCATCTAAATGGTGACCCCCTCTACGACGGCACTCCTCTAACCGCAAACGAAAATTATTGAAAACTTTCTTCAGTAATACTGGTGTAATGGCTGCCATTTCACCATGGATATTCTCCTTGACCTGAACGATGTTTCTTGGATTATTACTGTAGACTTTGTGTTTGAGGTATCCCCACAAAAAAAAAAGTCAAGAGGCGTCAAGTCTGCACTACGTGGGGGCCATGGGATATCACCTCTTTTCGAAATCAGTCTGCCATCGAACATCTGCTTCACCACCGCCATGGAGTCATTTGATGTGTGACAGGTAGCTCCATCTTGTTGGAACCAAGTTCTGGAATTCACTATTCTTGAACTTTCAATTTCTGGAGCCAAAAATCCGTCCAACATCTCAACATAGCCCTCCGTATTAACCGTGACGTTTTGGCCCCGCGCATTTTCAAAGAAAAAAGGTCCAATTATTCCTCTGCCAGAGATTGCTGCCCATACTGTCTGTGTTTCCGGTGTTTGATTTTGGGACTTTCACTGTTCACTGAAATGAGCCTCGTCAGAGAAAAGGATATTGTCAAAATTGGAAAATCGATTAAGCATTTCATTAGCAAATGCAAGCCTTGCTATGAAGTCAGACTCTTTCAATTCTTGTGTTAATTGCTGCTTATATGGATGCAGTTTAAGATCCAATGTTAAAATTCGTTGCAAACTTCGTCGCGATAATTGTAAGACAGACCATCTCTTGCGAGTCGACATTTGTGGATTTCCTCGTACTGACTCCATAACTCTCTAAACATTGTCTTCGGTCCTAGATGTTCTTGGGCGACCATTTGCTTGTGGTTTAAATGTTGAACCGGTCTCTTCAAAACGCTTTACCCATATTTTAATTAAATTAGCACTCGAAGCTCAACTAATTCGCCTAGTGGCAATATATGAACGAGAGTTCTGGTAAAATGGGCGCACCCAAAATGCGCGACGCTTCCCGTCGAAGTGATTCATAGCGACTAAAACTCCATGAGCCCGCCAACTCAACGATGTAGGCGCCCACCCGTCCGCGCCTTTTCTACCCCGCAAAAAAAGATGATGCAATATGCACGTTCTATTGCGCCACCCTGTATATTAAAACAATGCAAACTATTAAGTATTACACACAAAGCCAATCATTATTATAATAATAACCATTTATACTCTGGACTGAGAAGAAACACTAAGAATAAAATACGATTTATTTTCTTAGAATCACAATCATTTTGTTAAAAATACTATTAATAGCAATCTGCTATTGTACATACGATGCAACACGTTTATGGCGAACCCGATTACACCGAATTATACCTTTAACGAAGAATTTTTTTGTAGTTCTAATAACAGCGCATCAATTTTTCATAGAAAGTTGTACATTTATAGCGGACAAGCTTTGTTTATAACGACCACTTTTTAGTCTGGCTGAACACATTTTGGTACAATTTTCTACATTTATAACAAACAACATACAAATTCTTCAATAACAACTACAACTTTTAGACAGCAACTCTCTAGACCATAATACCAAATACAAGTCTTCCCTATTAAAAAAAAAATTGGAAATGCTACTCCGATCCGATTAAGGCAATGTAGAATGTAAAGCATTGTGAATTTTGGGAAGTTTGATGATGGAAAAAGAAGAGTTGATTCCGAATGTTATACTGAATTTGTTTCCAAATTCAACGATTGTTGCCCAATCAAAAACTAGGGTGTACCTTTTGATGAAATTTTATATCCCTTGAGATACAATTTACCGTTAAGCTATCAACTCAATATTTTGATATGATATTTTTTTTGGTCATGTCACAATAAATTTAAAAAAAATATACTTGTGAAAAATGGCAACCTTTCAATACATATATTCTAAGTTTCAAAGCGCCATGTTGTTTAGTATTTTTATTTGAGCCACCAGTTAATTTGTAAACATTGACAAAAATTGTCACGATTATTTAATTCAAAATTTCCATTTGAGATGTCTCAGTCCAACCAAGATAGATCCTTCTCCGGGAGAATCTGCGCCTTCGTTTACGCCTGTACAATATTAAACAGCAGAGTTTAAACGAGGCCGTATAAGCTGCCAAGACAAACACCGTAGTGGTCGACCAATTCAGGTGTCCACGCCAGACACAATTAAGAAAATCCACAAAATGGTATTAGATGATCATCTTCTGAAGGTGCATTTGATAGCTGAAATGATAGGCATTTTGAAAAGTGCTATACAACGTATATGGACCGAAGATTTGAAGATGAGAAAACTGTCCGCAAGATGGATGCCGCGCTTGCTTTCAATAGAGCAAAAACAACGTCGTGAAGATATTTTAGTAGACTGTCTGGCAATGTTTTATCGCATCAAAGACCCATTTGGCGAAAATGAAAGTGTTGTTCCATTAAGACGATGTTCCAGAGTCCTCACATCCATTATTGCAATGGCCAAAATTAATGAATTATAGTTCGAATTGAATTAAAATTTAGCTTCCTCGGACTATTTTCTATTTCCAAAGTTGAAAATATGAAGTTATAGCTAAGAGACCGGAAGTTTTCTCTCCTTATAAGCGAAGGTAGTTATGACCGCCTTAGACCGAGTTATTATTCTAAGTAATCTTTGTTCAATTGAAATATTTTTTTTTGTTAAGCAAAAAAAAAGTTTTCAATTTCCTACAAACCGATATCAAAATTTATAACCTGTTTCCAGGCAAAAAATAATTCGTTAGTTAAACAAACGAAGAATTACTTGTGTTCATCTTTGTGACGCAAATAGATTTTCATTTTAACGAGCTTTATTTTTATTGATCAGACTTTTCATGAAGCTACTATTTTCATGTGAATAGAGGTTGTTTTTGAAAAATTAGTTAATGTCAACACTGTTTTTTTTTTTTTTTTTTAAAAATCTGACAGTTGACAAAAGCATGGAAATACGACTTTCTTCTACAGAGGACAATGTATTGCGATCCGCAGACTGTAAAAATTTCTTAATATTCACGTTCACAATTAGAACTACATCCTTAATATGTGTGTGAGCTGGGATGATTTATTCCCTTGTCCATCAATTTCTACCGCACATCGTGATGAATAGACGAATATGAGCCAACTAACCGCCAGACAGCAAACAGTGTTAGAGAAACTATAATCAAATAATACAGTGAATTAAATTGAAAATTTTATTTTGAATTTTAGGTACTTTGAAAGATACCTTAGTCCCTGTAGACCTTTACAATATTTTACTCTACTCTGCATATTCTGTTTAGTCGTCCAATAATATTTAAAGTTGTTGTTATAATTCCAAAAGTTAATATTTTTACATAAGTCTTTGTATATTTAAATTTGTTCTTAATGGACCGGTTTTGTCCAATTTTGAACTTAGTTTGTCTATTACATCTGTGAGACTTTTTTTGCAAAATTACAAGCTTCGAAATCAAGCGACTTCTATCCTGCTTTAGACAGCCGTATAGACTGATGGATGAATCATAACCGATATAGATTTTAGGGCGATTACATACTTAATGGGAGCTCATATAAGTATTTCTATGTGTTACTAATGTAACATAAATGAGCTTTTATATAAAATATAAATATAAATATAAAAAAACATATAAAATGAGCTTTTTATACAAGAAAAGAAAAATTAAATATTTTTAATGTATACAGAAATATTTTAGTGTATATTAAGAAAAACTTAAACTTATTAGATTAAAAAATCGCTTATATACCGGATATGAGAGTACCTTTTAGATTCACTTTCACTATTTAATGACAATTCGGGCTGTTAATTAAGTGTCTTCTAGTACATCAGTCGATTACTGGACTTAGTAAAGGGGTAGTCACCATGTCGGTGTGACTGCCGCCCAAGGGACGATAGGTGAGTGCATCTCAGCTGGAAATCACAATAATTGGGGCAATTCCAGCTGTAAACATCAGAAGAGTAAAGAATAGCGATGGCGCACATGCTTCACCGAGACTGGGGGCCCTTTGGGTCTCAGTGGTCAAGAATTTTCGAAAAAAAAGTTTTTTTATATTTCGAAAGTATAGGCTTTTAAGAATACACTGTCAAATTTTTGGAAGAATATTCCCAGTATTTTCGATTCTACAGCCGTTTTAGCAGGCAGAGTCAGATGACAGTCCCCAACACTCGCACTGTAATCCAGGTCCAGAATCATGGTGCAAATGGCGCAAAAGTGAGGCTGCAGGTACTTTAGATATTTATGAGCATCCACCTGTTCTAGACGATGACGCACAAGAAATATTGAAACCCATCTACGGAGAATTAACATTAATTAATTAATCTACGAAGATTTATTGGAAAGGTGTATTGGTAGTAAAACCAAGAACAATAATGAGAGTTTCAATTCTTGTGTCTGGCAGTTACCGCCAAGACATCAATTTATTGACCAAAAAATAATTGATATTGCCACTTATATTTCTCCCCGCACATTTAATGAAGGATTCACCGCTGCTTTGAAAATTATGGAGGTCATGGATATCAACTACGGACCACAAGCGGAGCAACTCGCACGAGACCGCGACGAGCGTCGAGTATAGCCAACCGTCGAAGCACTGATGACTCAAAAGAAGCTCGAACAGCGCGAAAAAATCAGAGACATTAAGAACCATTGGAATACGAAGAAACAGAAGGAGTTCTGTATGGCGCTGGAATCGCTGATTAACTGTAAGTATTAAAAATTTCTACAATATCCACTCTCAAAATTTTAAATTCAATTATCTCAAAACTACTTTTTTCGGCCTGGTGTTGTCAAAGAAAAAAAATGCTATTCAACCGAATCGTCTGAAATTTTAATATGTTGTTCGCAGCATCAACATCGGCCTATCACTCGTACAAGAATCACATTATTATTTCAATTATTTCGTATTTTTTTGAATAAAAAACTGAAAAAAACCGCGATTTTTAGAGAGTCAAAATCAAAACCAATCAATTTTTTTTTATTCTAGTACGGGACATAGCTACAATCATACTGATTAATAATTTTTTGGGTTCTTGTACATATTTCAGATAAATAGAAGAAGAATAGAGTCAAAAAAAAAACAACACCGTCCAGGCCTAATTTTTTGGGAGGATTAAATTTAGCGCCATTTTTAAAATTAAAACAACAAAAAATTCATTTTTGTATGTACTTCTTTTACATACAAAAAGTAAGTAAAAACCATAAAAAATTTAAATGTCGTTTTTTATTTTTTTTATTGCAAAAAAAATTTTCTGAAAATACCCTAAATTTTCGAGCTCTAGATTACAGGGACCCTTTAAATAGCTGTCATCTAAAGTGAAAGGTTCGCCATTTACAAATATGGATCATTTAACAACCGAAGAACCCATAAAATAGTTAAAATTTACTACAAAAGTGGTGATTCACACTTTTCTTGCATTACATACATTGTAATTATTATCGTCATAATCGTCCTACTG
Source organism: Philornis downsi (assembly GCA_019455685.1). NCBI lineage: Eukaryota > Metazoa > Arthropoda > Insecta > Diptera > Muscidae > Philornis > Philornis downsi. The sequence goes on from JAHXMU010000232.1 coordinate 2,829,333, forward strand.
TGCAAGGAATTGACATAGTCAGGCCTGTGCATCATCGCAATGTACGCACAGCCAAAAATATCGCTCCTGTTAGTGAAAGTATGGCGGTATAACCGTATGATATCCGACTGTTTTGACCAGCAACTGAAGATTATGAACTGGACGATATGTGGTTTCAACAAGACGCTGTCACGAGCCACACAACACGGCCGATTTTGGGTACATTGCATGAGAAGTTTTCCAGAAAGCATCAATTAGCCACCAAGATCATGCGATTTGACGTCGTAAGACTTTTTTTGTGGGGCTCCGTCAAGAACGGAGTCGCCAAACGTTGGACCCTTTCAAAAACCAACATTCGTCAAGTTATTGCCGAGATACCGTCCAAAATGTGCGAAAAAGTTGTCGAAAAATACCTCAAAAGGATCCTCTGCTGCAAGCAATCTGTCATTGAAATGACATTCTGTTTCGTACATAATGGCAAGGTCTCAGCACTATAATGAAGTAAAAATTTCATCAAAATCATAATTTTGTGTCTGTTTTACTAAAGTTTACTTTTGAAATTTAAAAATGGATAAATCGGTATTATTTTTCAAATTAATGAAAAAAAAATAATAATTTATATGAACTAAAAAATTTTTAACTTAAACTAATGTAACTGTCCTAATGTATCAGCAACTGGGTACCATAATTTTGGATGTTGTAAAACAGTAATTCTTTTTCAATGAGTGCCAGTTTTTCCTGGAGAGTTGATTTATCCCAAAATCTGCCATTAAAAGTTTTGGATTTTCATAAAATAAAATAAAAATAATAAAATAAAAAACAAAAAATAAAATAAAAAAAAATAGTAATGAATAGAGATTATTTCAATACTGAAAATATTACGGTTTCGAAAGGTGAAATCGAACTTTATTCTATTGCCTTAAAATTCCCAAGTTTTTAATTCCAAAAATTAACCTTCCACAATTAATCTAAACATTTTCATTATGTTAGGCATATTTTTCTATTTCTCGAGAGAAATGAAATGACGATCTTTAGGTATTTGAAATTAATATGATTATTATACGAGTATATTTCAACTCATTGATTTCTTCCACTTTGCCCACATTTATTACACCTCCTCCTTTACATTATGCTAATAAACACATATGACTGCACAGCATTGTATGTGCGGAAGCATTTATCAAAATTTCCAAGTATCCTTTTTGTTAAATTATAATTTAGATGTTATGTGTTAGCTCGTTGTCTATTGTTGTAATATTATAATAGTTAGTTGAACAACGCATATGCAATATGGTTAAACATATTTGCAAAATATGACGATGGGAAATATAATATCACATACTCGTTTAATATCAAAGGATATGCAAAAGACGAATGTACTAAGTATGTCTCATACATGTAGCGGCAATATGTGTGGAATAAGAGAAGGCCTGTTATAGCATAAAAATATGAAAAGAACATAATAATGTGTAAGTAAAGTTTCTGCATGTTTGTGCCTCAAACTATTCGTTACCTTTTAAATTGAACTGCAATGAAAACTGAGTAGAATTGGCATAACAAAATAGGAAAATTAAAAAATGCTGAATCAAATTTGGTTAACACCCATTCTAAAAATTGAAACGGCGGCAAAAGTTGATCCTCCGCAATAACCGTGCATTTATGCGGATTTACCATAATATAGGGTTATTCATTTTTCGGTTTCGAAAGTAAAGTTTAGCAAATGACACATAAAACTATGATTTCAATGAAAATTTTCTCTTTTATTTTCGCTTGTAAATAAATAACACTTCAGATGATACTAACAGCTGACAGCCTTGCTAGACCGCCGGTTTTGAAATCACTAAAAGTATAACCCTATATTAACAAACTGACAGATGCATTCAAGAGAAACCTGTTTGAGTTATATTATACGAGTATATGGCTGTTATTATTTAAAATAAATGAATATTTATATTAAATATCGCTTAAGCAAAAAACTTCCAAAGGAATGTTTTATCATATGACATTAATCTACATCATCACCTTTCATATCGATGCCATGTAATAACGCCTGCAAACAAGTAGAATGGAGAAGAAGAATATGGTGGATGAGGAAATACTTTCTATTCCATTTTAAGCATTTTTGCCACAACAATACGAAAGCGTCCTTCATCTGGATAAAATAAAATTGATTTTCTTGGCCAAAAATGGCCGGGTTTATCATATTAAAATATCGGGGTGGTCCGAAAATTCGTTCTTTCAAACACTACCATAACTTTCTCCCACCTCTTCTCTAACCTGTTTACTATTGTTTACTTGGGTTCCCGTTCTAGTCGTGAGTGGTTACAGCATTTAAAAAAAGTTTTAGAAAGTGAACAAAATTAGCATTTTAGGCATATTATGCTGTATTATTTTCGAAAAGGAAAAACGGCTGTTGAAGGCAGCTGCTGAACTATCACATGAAGGATTTGAATTTCCATAACGACAAGGATGTAAAAAATTGAATTGAACACTTTTTTTTCAAAAAAAAAACCACGCGAGTTTTCTGAGAGAGGAATTAAGAAGCTCCCAGAGAGATGGAAAGACGTTATAAAAAAGGAGGAGATAACGTAATGGATTAAAATAATTGTTTTTCTGTATATAAATTTGTAACTTTCCGAACAATACGATATTTTTATAATTTGTATGCTCATTGGAGACATTATTTGAGCTCTGTAAACTATAAGTTTGTTATAGCAGTTGCATTTTTTTATCTACACTTTGCTGAAATTAATGTAAATGAGATAAGTTTGGAGACGAAACGAAGAGTTTTGATTTCAAACTATTCTTGGCTCGAACTAAGCCAGTCTTTATGTTATGTTTTATGTTGTTATTTATGCATTGCGAAGGTAGCCTTACCTGGTTTGAGTTCAAAGTATCAAATTTGACGAATATTTCAGGTCAAATATATCCCAAATCATGACAAAGGGTCGAAAATTAACAGATAGGGTAATGACAAGATATATTTCTATATATCCGGCCATGGTCTCAGAAGCTAGTTCTTAGTTATTTACATGATCATCAAAAACGCCTCCCGATTTCTTGTGATTTGTAAATCCACAGAGAAATACAACTGATCATAGAAAGAATTTCGAAAAACTTTTTGGCGTCAGAATTGTTTCAGCATTTAGTATTGCGGATTGAAAATGTTCGAAATCTTTTACTTTTTACCAGTACGCAGGCATGGACTCAAGAGATCCAATTTTGAATAACTCTGCAGCATTGATCCGGCAAAATTTGAACAACGGCCTGGGTTATGTTGACTTTGTGACACATTCCTGCGAAATGCCACATGAAACAGTGTAGCGTGATCAATTCACGTCACCTGCGAGAGAGATGACTCAAAAATAATATAGTTCCAAAGATTTTTACATTTCATAAATTTGGTCCATTTGTATTAAATTATCTAAAGCTAAGTGGTTGCACCCGAAGAGCTCTCCTATAGTGCGCTGTTTGCCAACAGATGGCGCCAGTTGTAAGTGCTAATCGATTCTGCCATAACCTAAACGTCATGAGCCAAACTTAGGCATATGGTAAATATATCGCCTTGACACAATAGTGATTTTGTTTTGACGTCATATTCTTTTGGTTGTGCGAATGCGTCTGATTTTGTACTAGTTTTTACACTTGATTGCATGAATCAAATATAAACTGATCCTGACAACTAATATGGATTTTATTTGCATAATGTGTAATACTACATATATATGTAAGCTAATCTTTCCTATGTATGTTGGAAACTTCATGCTCTTGAAGACATTGCCCCTGGAAGACTGCGTACAGCCCTGCGTGAATTTAAAAAAAGTAAAAGAGAGGAATTTTGAAAATAAAACAAGGTTCTAATACTCCTGGTTTTGGGCTCCTAGTAGGAGAGCCGTTGACCGACCGTGGCACAATGGTTAGTACACACAACTATTGCTCGCATTATCCCGGGTTCAATCCCGCATGCAGCCACCTATCATTATTTGAGCAGCGGTTACCTCGATGCCTCTAATGAACATAGTCGAGTAATTGACAAGTCTTGTTAATGTTCCTCAAACTGTAACGTTTGGAATTGTCGCTTAATGTAGGTCTCATTGAATGAGTCTAAAAATAGATAGCGTGTAGGCTAACTGAATGTGAGAAGCTCCCCTATGTATAATTTATGAGATGTAAGGGAATTTATTAGTGGAAGAAATGATAAAGTTTTATATCTGTAACTGATGCTGGTCGAAGTTTTACGTAAAATCCCCTCTTGGAATATTGACAATATTTTAAAAAGTGGTGTTACATGAAGTTTTGCCCGCTTAAAATAACTATTTATAGCTCAATATATACCTGTTATTTCAGAATTCGCCTAAACAGTCGTCAGCATTTGCTGCAGTCTACCTAGGAAGCTTATAAGAAATACAAATAGAAAATCGTCAAAAACATTGGGTCAGAAGCTTTGCATATTTAGGGTAGACATCTGTCAACACTTCCCTATCATTATAGGTATATTAATGACTTTGTTTTAGCGTCATTTCATATATTTTGCTTTCACTTCGAAAAATTTACTGCTGAGGTGCATCGAATAATTATAGATAAGATTTATGTTAGTGAGAGAAAATGTCGCGTGTGAATTAGCTTGAAGATATATAATTTGGGGCCTTACCGAATGAGGATTCATCCCAAATGCTACAATAATTTCGGATTAATTTGGGCTTGACTCAGTAATCAATTCTACATCACTTGGTTGCATAGGAAATATTTTTTGTAGAATTTTCAACTGGAATGGGCAAATGGGAGAGATGAAGTATTAAATGGAATTTTTTTTATTGGTTTACAAATGTTCTACGTGCTAAGAAAAAAAGCACAGTCAAGATGGCATCATGGAAATTTAGAAATAGTTGTTTAAAAAAGCTTCAATAATAACTTTTGTGGAGCACAAAAAAAACTATGTTTAAGTCATTGTAGAAAAGAAGTATTACATGATTTCCAACCGTGGGAACTTCATATTTTGGTAGCAGTTTAAAGTTCACTAATTTTATAGAAAAGTATCCAATCTGCTGTAAAATACATACTCCTTTTGAAAATAGGCTCCAGCAGTGACGTTAAATGCCTTAAATCATTTAAATTGGTGACAATATTGTCACTTTTACTCTTCTAATCAAAGAAAACCAAATGTTGATTTTAATTTGAACTACAAACGCTTTTTTGAAATTTAATACAGACATACTTCAAGCAAATAGGATTTCCAGCAAAAAAATGGGATTTTTGCCGAGGTTCTGGAATTTCTCAAAGCTTTGCCTATGTGGCTGTTGAGGGTTTTTGTCTACATTAATGGTGAAGATAAACATCTCTGCGTTAAATCTTATGCTATTTTTATAGCACCAGCTGGGCGTGGCTTTTATGATCTATAGGGACCGGTTGAAACCGAAAAAAGAGCTCGCAACCGTAGAAATATGTTTGAGTATAGCATTGAAAACGAATTAGACACGAGAAAGACAGTGTTCGGTTGGTCATGTGTATTCCAGGTCGAAATTTTACCCTACCACATGTATTCTTCAGATGTAGACAATTTTCAGTGGCAGCTGCTTCGATTGGTGATGGTTGACGGTATGCTTTGGTTGTGCAGCATTTCTATCCTTACGAAGAAACCAAAAAAAAAAAAAAAAAACAGTGAGTCGATTTCGCCAAAAAGATGGAAAAAGCTTGTAGGTAGTTCTAAGCTGAAAAAGTGAAGACACTGAGGCTCCATGCATCACCATCGACAGTGAAGACACATATTAATGGCTTAAACTTTGTAACAGTTTTGGCATGGATATTATGAGCTCTTGCAACTGGACGAAACCATGACAACAGTTCGCTATGAAATACTACAAGTTCGTTTCAAGTGAGCATTAAAAGGAAAACAGCCAGAATATAAATTAAAGTACAAACAACAACGAACAACATGTGACCAATCGTTATAGTGTTTCAATATAGCTTTTGGTCACATGTTGTTCAAGTCAAAATCTAACTGTACACATAACCCATCCTGTCGAATTTTTCAGATATCGAACCTATCCATTACAAACTGCTTCAATCGGCGAAGTATGGTTTTGTCGTCCGGCACTTCTGTTTTTGCGGAAACCCCAACAACTGTTTCGATTTCGCTAAAGAAAAGTATACCGTCACAAAGATGGAAAAAGGTTGTAGTTGGCGATGGTCATCAAGAATAATTATGTTTCCGTTTTCCGCAAATAAAGACTCGCAATTTGCAAAAATCAACTATTTACAACTCAGTTGAGACGTCCTGCCGACGGCTATTTAATTTTAATTTATTTCCCTGGAAATATACGTTGGCAAATATAGATTTGTTGTGACGTTGGAGATATTTGTTATTGCAAACACTTACAACAAAACGTTAGAAACATCTCCTTTAAACTAAATTGATCTATTAGGTAAAATTCTGACCATACATTGTAAACCGGTGAGACTTTAAAGGGATACTTTGTGTACTAAACACCAAGCTCAAGGCAGAATTTGCCATTTTGCTCTATGTGTGGCTTCTGTCCGCACTGAGCTGGTCTTGGGACACCTCCATTGCATTGAATAAAATGAATTTTACCAATATTGAGGTTTTTTTATTTTGTTTGAATCTTGTGCGTAAAATTAAAAGATGTTAGAGTTTTTTTCACAGTCATATACCTTGTTTATCATAACACCGCGTTTTCAAGTTTAGACATTTAGACAAGGTGGTGCGAAATTAAAAATGTGTAGCAATTTTTGATGTAACAACAATCTATAACCTTCCATGACCGACGAACATTAGTAAATATTCTCTGTTCTCTTTATTTCAGCTAATAGGGCCTAATGTAATGTTTTTAAATAAAATAAGGGTGTCCCAACAAGAACGCAAGATTTACATGACTGATGCAATAATTGAATTGTTTCTCTGGCTGTATGACATGTGACGCCGTCTTGTTGAAACCACATGCCCTCCACATTTATCTCTTCAATTCTAGGCACAAAAAAAGGGATATCATTTCACGGTACCGAACACCATTGACTGTTTGCGTTTAACATGTCTCATTTTCATGAAAAAAAGGTCCAATGATTCCTCCAGCCCAAAATCCCCACCACACAGTGACACGTTAAGGACGCATTTGCTTCTTGTGAATCACTCGAGGATTTCCCTCAGCCCAAATGCGACAATTCTGCCTATTGACGAATCCATCAAGATGGAAATGGGCCTCGTCACTGAAGATGATTTCATCGGCAAAATCAACATTTTCATGTTGTCTCTCCAATACCCAATTAACGAACTCTCTTCGCTGTCCATGGCCAGATGGCTTCAGTTCCTGAGTCAGTTGAACTTTGTATGCATGAAGATGCAAATCTTTTGTCAAAATTCGCTCCATAGTGGAATTGGAGACACCAATTTGCTGAGCTCGGTGTCGAATTGAGGTGGATGGAGTTTGAGCGGCATCATCACGTACAGCTGCGATATTTTCGGTCGATCGACCTGGTCGAAGGCGCGTTGTTGTCTTTACATCACTAACAGACCCAGATTTGGCAAATTTATTCATTTTTTTGGAGCATTATTGTGACTCCAAATTGATCGCAATTCGCAAAGTGTAGCCACAAAACTTTCACCATTTTGGTAAAACAATTTCACAATGAGAATGCGTCGTTCATTCGTGTAGCGCTCCGTTTTTACTAACCTCGTACCTTCTACCAGCAAGCAAAAACAATTGTTCAAATGTCAAACAATGGCACTTCGAATGGCGCCAAATTTAAATCTTGCGTTCTTGTTGGGACAGCCTCTAAAAGTTTGTTTTATTACATTTTAATTGTTTTATTACATTTTTTTTTTTATTACATTGTCCCAACATTTCGTCAATTGTTTGTTGACTTCATCAGGGCTTTAGTCTATTTAAACAAAAAAAAAAAAAAAACAAAAAAACAAAAACAATTAAATTTTTTCCTCTAACATCACATCGATATAACTTACATTGACAAGACTATTTAGCGTTCACATAGGTTAAATTATAATAACACGAATTTTGAACATTACAAAATAAATACATTAATTTATCACACAGATTAGTAAATATTATTGAAATGGTTTTGGTTACCTTCCAATTTTGTGACGGAGACCTACTTATCGTTGACTAAAACTTGCGCTTCGTTAGTGGAACGGAAAGGCCCTTAAAGTTTAATAATGTTTGTGGAATAGATATAGGTGAGTATATTAAAGACAATGTTTTTTTTTTTTGCTTATACAGAATTAACTGTCACCTCGAACTGTTGCCAAAATGATGAATTTCAGAATATTTTTTTTTATAAGAAATTTAAAGAATCAAAGTACAATAAAAGTACAATATATTTGTACATTAAATTAAATAAAATAAAAATTACATAGCATTTAATTAGCAATTACTTCATATTGTTAATATAATTATGAAAATGACAAAAGTTTAAATAAATCATTTGTTGTATTCTTAGTTTAGAACTACATCATCATGCTTTAGATAGTAAATTTCAAAGCAGGGTTATCAGTCTGCTGTAATCAATACGGAAATATTAATAAGCTAATCATGAAAGCTATCTTTTGTCCAATTTATATTCAAATAAACTAATAAAATACTCGTATATCATTGCGATTATATTAATCATTTTAAACCCTGTTTGATATGATCTGTATACAAGTCCATTAAGCGTATATCGACTTAGATCTCTTAAATCTGAACCACCTGTGTAACCGGAAAATTTATGATAATACAAATCTGTGGCTACAAAAGACAATAGTATAGTTTGAATTCGGATAAAGTTGAGTTTAATCAGTTTTCTATTGTTCTTACTGTAAGGTAAATTTTGGTGTAGCCACGATTACCAAACTATGTGTGTAATTTAAAGCTATGAGAATTTGTCAAGATATTGGTTTTTTTATCGCGTAATATTTTAAAGAGAACTGTAGCTTTGACATATTCCGGCCGATGTCATGCAATTGAAATAAACTGTTTTAACTATTTCTCGGTATGGAATTCTTAAACCCTGTATCGAACACAAGATGTAATTAAAGTCGACACTGAACAGGATTCTGTTGATACATCTTCGAACACCGTTTTGAAATCGTCACGCTTGTGGTCCACGCTAAAAGAATGGGGCACCCAACATGCCAATTGTCTATTGTTTGTGCTGGAGGAACATCATAAGTATATAAACTCGTATGATCAAGTTCAAATTTAATCAAAAAATTTTGCACAAGCACAAAAGCTTGAACAAATATGCTTTGAAAATTAATCAACTCGGCTTTGATAACTTTCGGCAAGTAAACATTTATAATTGAATGTATCTTCTATGATCAAAAATGTGTTTTCCTTTCTTTGTTTGGCTAACAAAACAAAAATTGTTCGTTTTAATTGTCTACAGAAATGCCAGTTTGGCAAGAGGCAGAATATTACTTATCACAAAAAAGTGAGACAGCGTGTTTAGAGCTCATAACAGAGGAACATATTGATGTATTTGCTCAATTATTTTTCTTTGAAACAAAAAATTTTTTTTTAAAATTTTTAAAAAAAAAAAAAAAAAAAAAAAAAAAGTAAATTTTACGTGTTAGGATTCTGATTGCACAAGACTTATGCCGATAATTCAACATTTCGATTAAATTAATTGGTCTTGGCCAATACCAATTATAGGGTTTCAAGTTTAATAGAACAAGAATTCAGAAACTCTAAACAGGTAAGCAAATATATAACTATGTTGCAAAATAAATATGTTTCCTTTTGCTTTTCTGTGTAAATTTTCCATATTTCCATTATCCAAATTTTAAGGTTCTACTTAAATCGGGTCTTTGAGCTCCATTAACAAGAAGAAAGCTTTCTTTGTATTTTCATGTCAGAACCACAAAAATACGAATATAAAACCATCGACTTTTGGTAAAATTTCAACCATTTACAAATAAAATTATAATTTGGAGAGAACAACATTGATTTTGCAGTTTTTCACTTTTTTCTGAATATTTGTTTGGCACAAAAATAAATTAAAGGCGATGTAGGGTTGTTGACTTAGTGGTTTCAAAACCGTCGGTCTATCAAGGGTGACATCCGAAGTGTTATTTATTTATAGTGGGGTTTCAATCGAAAAAAACAGGTTCTTCAGGGATGAAGCTCATTTTTCAATCGGTGGTCACGTCAACATGCAAAATTGTCTCATATGGGGCTCGAAGAACCCAGAAGTGATCGCGGAAAAGCCATTGCATCCGGAAAAAGTTTGGTGAGGATTATGATCTGGAAATGTCACTGGCCCGTATTTTTGGAAAATGATGCTGGAGGAACCTCAAAAGAGCCCATTGATGCAACCAATCCAGAGGCTGCCATTTAAATGATATTGTACTTCGTACATAATGGCATTGTCCAGACATTATAATGAAATAAAAGTTCCATCGAAATCACAGCTTTATGTGTGTTTTATTTAGCTTTACATTTGAAACCGAAAAATATTGGAAACAATAATTTTAAACTCCATCACCAACGTTGTTTCGGAAGTTCTATTATGAAATTAAATGAATTAAATAAGTATTGTGAAAGACAATAACACTTAACACCCCAATTTAAGTGAAACGCTTTAAAATTTACCTTAATATTTATCTAATAGCTTTAAATGTATTTCTATTTTACGGAAGTTCCATTTCAACCCAATCGTTCCTTAAGTTGCTGATCCTGTTTTGATAGCTTTTTAATGAATGTTACTAAGTGCAGATTGTCCAATACTGGAAGGTGCTTAATGTTTCGTAAGTTGTCATATTATATTTTTGAAAAGGTTTCGATTCTGATCCATAGTAAAAAGAGCGATTAAAGCCATGTACCGGTACATAATATTTCCTACTAGATGTACAACTCAAATAATCATTTCCATATTCCACATTCAGTAAAAATGTTAATGGATTTTGATGGACATGAGAATAGTTTGCTCTTAGTTTACTATCTAGAAATTTGTCTAGTAAATGTTAATAAACAAACCCACGTTCCTTCAAAAAAATTTCTTTAAAACAGATACAAAAAAAGAGTGGATAAACGAAACCAATTAGCAATCGCATGAACTGTTACTCTTTTTGCTAGATTTCCATTCCAATACCGAGAAAGTGACATCATTTCAATTACGTATTATTTCGTTTATTGACATTATTTCATAAAATGTATTAATTCGTAATATGTATTAGGCATAGCAAAAAGAAATCCATTATTTTTCCAACAGATGGCTTTATAAATGGGAACATTTTACGCTAGATGGCGTTAGAATGATAAGATTTCGTATTCAAAATCGACTCAGACTGCTTTGTGATTGTTGTATTCAGTATTGTTTGAATGCGCGTTAAAAATAGGCAGCAGTAAAGAGAAAACTCGTCATATTTTATTGTTTTCTTTTTTTTGCGATAAAGGCAAAAATGTAAGTCAGGCAGCTATAAATGTGAGTAATGTTTATGGTCCGTATACTGCAATAGCCCATAATGCGCAATTTTGGTTTCGTCTATTCCGTTGCAGTAATTTTGATGTCAAATATTTACCATATTCAGGAAGGCCATGGAAATTGTCAAACATTTATTTCGATCCTCCAAAAGCTAAATATTCCCCACAAAATTGTTTCGAATCAGTTGGAAAAGATTGAATAAAAAAATGCTTGATGTATAGATGTCACATAAGTTACATAAGTTAAAAACTGTCAAACGATTAATTTCAATTTGCAAATCCCTGCTGCAACCCAACAAAATTGTATCATTTCTAAAGCGGATAATGAATGGTGATGGGAAGTGGATCACCTGCGACCACGCCAAGGAAAAGCGATCGTTGTCGAATCATGGAGCGCCGGCGCCAAGCCAGAATTGAAGGTAAGAGATGTTTTGCTGTGTGTTTGAGAGGATTACGGGGGTTTGTCTGGTGCGAGGTGGTCCATTACCAAACTCTTAATTTATACTTATACTAAGAGTACCAACAGTAATGTGAACTTCTAATGAGGACCTATACTATCAACAACTGAACCATCTGAAATATGCAATCGCTCAGAAGAGCGATATAATTCCAACCTGTCACCAAGTGATTACTATCTGTTCCTGTCTCTCGCAAGTGGATTGCTGGTGAAAAATTCGCCTCAAGACAAATCTGTAAAACTCGACTCTTTTAGTTTTCTGTCAGTAAGGACGAAGATTTCTATAAGAGAGGCATATAATGGAACCTCTTTCAAATTGGCAATAATTTGTTGAAAACGGTGCTTATTTGACCTAAATCGTATTATTCTAATTATGTCAAATAAAGCTTTCAATGTCATGTTAAAATACTGGATTTCTTTTCACTACAGCCCATCCCTTTTAATTTTAAATTAGTATTTATTTTTTTTGCCAAACTTACCTGATTAGCCGTCGGATAGGCACCATATCCAAATTGCGTATATGTAGCCATATTTTTGTTTGTTGGCTCAATTAAACTTTACACAAACAACAAACGAGTTTTAACAATTATTCACTGCCACAACAATGGAAGCAACACTTAAATCCTTTTATTCTTTCTGTGGCAACTCAACAAAAACGAAATGGAATCCTTTTTTCTTGTTGTTTGTTTGCTTGCAACACAAAACCAAATTGTCAACAAAAGCTTTTATAAAGAGATTTTTTTTTGAAAGTTCAGTTTTCCGCCTTTTTTGTTGGTTTGAAGAGAGTCCTTTTTGATAAAACGGGCGGTTATGGTGTTGATGAGTGAGTGCGTTGCCTTTCTTTGGTTAGCGGAAATTTCGAACAACCGTTAACATTATGCTGCGACTGACAATAAACGCCAGGCACATGAACAGCGATGTTTGTACCCTATCTACGCTAGTCGTTTTACGCTCGGATAAAAAGGACTAGAAGGCCAGCAATGAGGGATGCACAATAGCCGAGACATTTATACGGCCACATTCACGTTTGAAACTGGGTAAAAAGTAGAGGTTAATAATGTTGGAGGCATTTATTAATCATTGGAATCGTCTTTTTTTCCGTCTGTACACAGCGGCAACAGTGCTGAAGATTTCTTTGCGAAAGGCTGATGTTCGGTGGTCGGCTATGAAGATGCTGTTAACGGAGGTTAGTGTTTGAAATGGTTGGTAAATTATGCTAACTTCTGTGGTATTCTATTATCGATACAAGTCCTTTACGTGCAATTATATTGAGGAAACAGTAATGTTGAAGAAATATTTAATTTTGTGAGATTTTTAAATTTAACAATTAACAATTACGTTGAGAAAGCAGTGATGTTGAAGAAATATTTAATTCTGTGAGATTTTAAAATTTTTTTTTTTGCAATTATTATTAAATTTTTAAAAAATTTCAAAGATGTTTTTATTGATTTCTGGTAAATTTTTGCATCATCAAATTTTCCGTATACTCAGCTGTCTTTAAAATATTGAGTTGTTATATGATTTCGTAGGTTTTGTAAAATGTTTACAGCGTTATTAAAAGTATTTCAATATTTTTTTAACTTTTCGGAAACATTTATGCCTCAGAAATTAGGAATTCATAAAACATTTCTTGTTTATTTCCGAAAATTTCAGCTTTTTATTTATTTTATTCTCAGTTTGTTTTTGTTTTTTTAACCCTTAAGTTTATTTTTATATTCAATTAAATGTCTTCTTAATTTTTTTTTAATGCAATATTCGAAATGTTTTTGTGATGTTTTAACAATTTATTTTTAAATATCAAATTTATTTTTGTTTATTCTTTTTCTTCCTCCTCTTTCGAAATTGAAACACCGGTTCATTGTTCACTGATACGGTCGTTCTCAGCTAAAAGAGTCTGACTTAACACACGAGTATCGTTAGACAGACGGCGGCTATTTTGAAATTGTGGTCCGTGCTAACTCGTGCCTCTGACCGATGCGTACTTATTCACGTTCGAACACAAACTGGTTGTGTGCCAAGAGTTTTCTACACAATTTTTTTTTTGTGTGTTATTTTGGGTTTGAATACGAGACCATGAGTTTATGTTTATGTGTGTATGTGTGACTCAAAAACACGCAATGCCAACCCAACAAAAACAACATACCAACACATTTCATATACTCTGAATCCAATAACCATAAGAAACTTATAAAAAATAAACACGCCAGAAAGAGACAGCAAATAATTGATCTAAATGAGACAAAAAGGTAACATAAAATAATATTCATACCAAAAATGAGCCGGGGGAGGAGCAGTAATAGCAGCACAATGTCTGTCCAAATTCGTTGCTCTGGATATTCGTTATTTTCCCATACAGCGTAAAAGTGACGAGTAGTGGTGTTTTTTGTAATTCTTGAGGATTCGATATTTTGGAAAGGGGGTTGGTTTGCTTTTTGTACCAACTAACTCGTATCGCGGTAATTTCTCCTATCGGCATATGGCACTCGTTACTTTCATAAACAAGAAATCCAAATTCAGCGAGTTTTATTAATTTCCCCTTAATGCATTGCACTCGTTGACTCCGGTTTTCCATTCACTGGAAATGCGTTAATGGCCCTCTGATAAGACATGGTTCGCTCAAAATATACACGTATTCAAATGTTAATCGTTAGGAAAACAAAACTAAACTAACTTACGGATAAAAATAATACTGAAAGCTGGTAATGCTAAGTTTAATATTTTATACGGAATGTTCTCGGAACTTTTATTTACATACAACTGTACTATGTCGCAAACTCATAAAACGGATAGCCAAACAAAAAAAAGAGGAACGCAAAAACTGAAATTTCGACGATAACTATTTTTGACTAAAGTCATTTTTCGCATTAAGTAAGGCACGAAATGGGCACGAAATTTGAAATACAGTCGAGAAAAGCTCTACATACACCTTTCGATTTTGAACTGTTAAAAAAATTGTAAAAGAAAATGAAAAAACTGACGTTCCACCAGCGTCATTTTCGAAAAGGAAAAACGGCCCAATGACACCTCCGGACCGTAATGCGCACCAAGCATTAGCAGTTCAAAATCTAAAGGTGTATGTAGAGTTTTTTCCTCTCTATTGCATTTTTTCCGGATGCAATGCCTTTTCCACAATCGCTTCTGGGTTCTTCGAGCCCCATACGGGACAATTTTGCTTGTTGACGTAGCCAACGAGTAAGAAATGAACATTATCCATGAAGACAATTTTGTTCGAATGAAAGTCCACATTTGAATTACCACTTTTGTAGTAAGTTTTAACCATTTTTACTCCTTCCTGGGTTGTTAGACGATTCATATTCGTAAATGACAAACATTTCACTGAATAAATAACACTTCAGATGACAGTTACTTAACAGCTGACAGCCTTGCTGGACCAGCAGTATTGAAACCACTAAATAAATAGCCCTGTCATCTGAAGTGTTACTTATTTAGTGAAAGGTTTCCCATTTACAAATATGGATGGCAAATGTGTCGTTTAACAACTGAAAATAGTTAAAGTTTGTTGCTCAAATGGTGATTCAAACGTGGGATTTCAATTAAACAAGATTTTCTCCATCGATGAAGCTTATTTCTCATTCGGTGTTTATGTCAACAAGCAAAATCGTCTCATGCGGCTCGAAGAACCCAGAAGAAGTGATTGTGGAAACGCCATGGCATTCGGAAAAGGTGACTGTACAGTGCGCATTATGGTCTGGGGATGTCATTAGGTCATGTTTTTTAGAAAACTACCTCAAAAGGATCCTCTGTTAAAATCAGCCCGGAGGCGGTCATTTAAATGGCATTGAACGATATTTCATACATAAGAGCAAGGTCTAAGAGTCATAATGAAATAAAATTTTCATCGAAATCTTAGCTGTATGTATGTTTCTTTAACTTTATTTGAAAGCGAAAGATGAATAACCTTATATTTTTCCATACATTTTAAAAGTGTCGGCAATGTTTTTTTTAATTTTTTTTTTTAATTTTTGCAGTGGGTCATATCAACATGTATTCGGGTATAGTTCTCATAAAAAACGAACTTGACATTATCGGTTTTTTTCTAGTTTCCAGGAACCCAATTTTAATCATCATTTGACTCTATTTCATGTATATTTTATGACTCCATCGCATTTTAAAACATCGAAATTGAAGCACAGCTGCATTCAAAATAATAGTAGTGGGTATTGCGAAAATTTTAAAGAAGTAAAAAGGGTTTCAAAATAATTTCATAAATTTTTAAGTTTAATTTTTTTAACATAGTTCCTTTTATAAATTCTAGGAAATAAACAAAAAAAAAAAAAAAAAAAAAAAGAACTCAAGATAGTTAAAATATAAAAGTATTCAAATTCGGAATTAAAGTATATCCTTTTCCATGGCGGAAAATGGTTTATTGATCCGATAATATGACCATAATTTGAATTGGTAATTCGTACGATTCTATACCTATGATTTGCCAAAGACGAAACTTATCAAAAATCCAAACTTCATAATATCGCTTTCAGTAACGCCTCAGTTTACATTGCATTTGAATTGTTTTGCACTTAGCTTTTCTATCTTAAATGATGTTTTCGGGCAGTCTTTAAAAAATTTGTATAGTTTTTTATAAACTTCTAATACAATGGCTCCATTTTCATATTGTAGGTCCTTTGTTAATAAAATAATTTAAACGTCACACAGTAGCACTGTTTCGTATGCGATATTGTAGAGTTCAGTCCTGATCACAGCATTCAATTGATCATTTTTTTTTTAAAAACATAACTTTCGAGTTAAACGAAATTTTTTTTCTCAAAATTCTGAGTTTCGGATAAAGCGATTTTTTTTTACGTTTTGTCAATAGAAACAAGCTGAAATGAAAAATAAACATTTTCCTTTAGGAAAAGCGCACTGTTGCGGCCGATTTGCCTTCAGGCTAGACTGCTTCGAAAATACCGGTAGATCCGCTTCTTACAGCTACGTCACAGTAGCCCTCTGCCTTGCAAACGCTCTGGAAGCAAACTCCGTTGCTCTGGCCAAAACGTCCTGGGTAGAGAGCATACTGCACACTATCCAGTCATCACCTGACTTAAATACCGCCAATCTCTGGAGGTCCTTTATATCTGCGCATGGACAAACCACAAATGGATTGCGCTCTTTAAGTCTTCGAACATTGCGCGACAACGGTATCTACATGAGATCGGTGATTGACCTCGGCACTTGTCTTTCTTTATTTGAGCTACGGCCACCTACATCTTTGCTGACAGTATTTTGGGGAGTTGAGTCATTAATATGTTTAGAAAATGCTTCCCGGATATTCAGAGTCAAGGCTAAACTGCAGATCCCGTTCAGTGAGTCTAAAAATAGGATGCATGAAAACTCACTGAAAAGTGTGAACCTCTCTCATATACCACTCAGGCAAGGATGCTTTCTTTGCTTCAGATCAGTAATGGAACTACCCAAATAGTGACGTAATGCCCGTGATGGGAAGTTGAATGGTTTCCCCATTTTACAGCTATTGACAATAATTAACAAGCGAATCAATGTTGCACTAAAAAGTAACTCCACATTGGCCATAACCAAACTTCTCCAGTAACTATTTCAGATAGTAGAAGAACAACCCGTCTATTTCCTACCACAACTCGACAGATAGTAAATGTATAAGCCTATACGTAATATAAACTCATATTAATACAGAAGAATGAAAAAAGCATCCGATGTGATATGTTTTGTTTGAATACTTTTCGAACAAATTAAAAAAAAATTGAGAACATTTTTATGACATCAAAACTAACATTACGACATGAGAGAGTGGCAAATAAATTGCCTGACTGCAGATGTTTTCCAACGGACATAAAACTGAGTATAGATTAGACACATATTTTTGGTTTAGCTACAAATTTAGACCGATTTCAATAAGACTGCCTAAGTCAAGAAGGCCATTAGGATAGAGACAAGACTAAAGCGGCTATGTGAAATTGTTCCCGATGAAATTAGTTCCAATGAATCCCCATAAAAAAGAAGCTCAGAAACATTACATTAATTAAATTATTCTAAAATTTAGAGCTAAATAAATCTCAAAAGTTTAGACTAATTTCATAATAAAATAACTTGTATAAAAAAGCGACATAAATCTCAATGAAATAAATTCGAAGAAATAAAATCATTATTTTAAATTAAGTTTTTATGTTACATATAAACTTTTAATATTGTATCGGAAATTGGCTCAAGTTATGACAAACATATAAATTAAATAAAAGGAAGTTTAAGAAAAAATATAAATACTCTTGACAAACAAATAAATGATCGTTTTTAACAGGTTACGCTGTGATTTGAAAAATAAATGTAAAATAATTTTCATTACCAAAATGAGCCAATTAAATCAAAGGAAGTTTAAGAAACAATATGAATATTCTTGACAAAAAAAAATTAATGATCGTTTTAACCACATTGCGCTCTCAGTGATTTCCGATTGGAAAAGTTTGTGACAGCAGACGGTATAAATAAATAATGCTTGCAAATTAAACGGTTTGTCTTGAACCAATTGCTATATTAAACTTTACCGCTTCATTTGTATTAGTTTCCTCATGAAGTGCACCTATCACCCTTATACGAGGTGTGTACAAAAAAAAGTTGAATTTTAAAAATGTCAACGATGATCCAGATTTGCTAAAAGAGTCATAACTGGTGACAAATCATGGGAATATGGT
>JAHXMU010000232.1:2847890-2902437 GCA_019455685.1 Philornis downsi
GAAGAGTCCTGGAGAGCCAAGACCAAAAAAAGCACGTCAAGTTCGATCAAATGTCAAGACTTTGCATCAGTGCAATACGAAAAAATCGTCTGGAATTGTAAAAAAAATTCATGGTTTTGCATTATGAGATATAATAGAAATTAATGAATAAATAAATATTTTTTGAGAAAAATGAAAACTCATCATATTTTTGAACACACCTCGTACACTTCAGTTGTCATTTTTTAAATTCATTTCGTCGTTTATTGCTATATCGAAGCATTTGCGAAAATTACTATTTTTTTGCCGCCTTAAGTTGTTTTTGATGAACAGAAAACTCCAAATCGGTCCCTTTATAATGTTCCCAGCAGTAGACTGCTTATGGCAGAAACTGTGTTGAATTGTATAAAATTCAGGGCCATATCCAGAATCTTTTAGAAGGCAAAAATACTGTACGCATTTTTTGGCATTACGCAATTAGCAAACAAAAGGATCATGACATAAGTCAAGTATACAGCAAATCATGGCAAGATCCAGGATTTCATAGTCGCATATCCACAATTTAACAGAAAGTTAAACTGTGCATGAAAACAACGCTTTTGGAACGTTAACGGTAATTAAATTTTTATATCCTCATCTTTTTCTATATCCTTTTCCGCACTAATAAAAACGATGGCTTTAAAATGTAGTCATAATATCGTCTATCCCTCTAACGATACTAACTGTACCAAACTTTTAAATAAATTGAAATTTGTAGCATTTATTTTTGTTCAGTTAGGATCTTCAGAGATTTAGGATCATACAGGGCACATGCTATTCTTCATAACGTTCAATACTTGCCAGTGCTGTTTAAAGAATGTAGTGAGTCCAAAGCACTCCTTGAAATAAGGCAACCAGCGAAAGTTCTTAATGCAGCCGCAAATTGTAACTGCATTTAGGCTGACGCTGTTATGAATTTAAAATATGATATTTTTTTTTCATATTTTTTTTTGGATCATAATCCAACCATTTATCAAATTCTAGAAGCCAACAATAAATATTTATTTAAAGTCAACAAAAAGAATCTTCGCAGTAAAAGCTGTTTTCCAACCTTCAATATATTAGGTGCGCACCCAAGTTCCCGCTGTTTGTCAACAGATGGCGCCCGCTGTAAGTGCTAGTTGATACTGTCATAACCTAAACGACATAAGCTAAACTTAGGCATGTGGTAAACATACCGCTTCGACACAATAGTGATTTTCTTTTGACGTCATATTCTTTTGGTTGTATGAATATGAATGATTTTGTGACAAATAATCATCATATGCAGAAAGTATTGATTTTCTTCTTTCAATCGAAGAAAACGGCAGCTAAAGTTTATCGAGAGATCAATAACGTTTACAGAGATGCTACTTTAAGTAAAACTACGTGTCGAAATTGGTTCAGTCGCTTTAAAGATGGTGATTTTGATGTCGACGACCGTTCGCGTGAAGGAAGATAAAAAACCTTCGAAGACACTGAATTGACGACATTGTTTGATGAGGATCCGTGTGAAACGCAGGTAGAGCTTGCTTCAGTATTACGAATTACCCGCCACGCCATTTCCAAGCGATTGCATGCGTTGGGAATGATTCAAAAGCGATGAACTTGGGTTCCTTATGAGTTGAAACTAAGAGACGTTGATCGTCGTTTTTCCGCCTGTGAACAACTGTTGCAGCAATAAAAATGGAAAGGGTTTCTTCATCGTATTGTAGCGGGTGAAGAAAAATGGATTCATTACAGCAATCCAAAGAAAAAAAAGTCATGGGGACTGCTCGGTTATGCTTCTACGTCATCGCCTCGGCCGAATATTCACGCTGCGAAGGTTATGCTCTATATTTGGTGGGACCAGGTCCGTGTTATTTATTATGAGTTGATGAAACCAACCAAAACCATCACTGGGGATCGGTGTCGACTTCAGTTAATGCGATTGAACCGAGCTCTGCGCATGAAACGCCCACAATACGCGGACAAGCACGAAAAAGTGATTCTTCTGCATGACAACGTTCGGTCTTACGTTGGTAAGCCCGTTAAAAACCTACCTGGAAACGCTGGAATGGGAGATCTTACGTCATCCACCATATTCTCCAGATATTGCGCCGTCCGATTATCACTTGTTCCGTTTGATGGCACACGGTCTGGCTGAGCAGCAGTTCCACTTATATGACGACATCAAGGAATGACTAGATTCGTGGATAGTCTCAGAAGATAAACAGTCTTACCGTGACGGAATTCAAACTTTACCAGAAAGAAGAGAAATAGTAGTAGCTGGGGATGGACAATACTTTCAAAGAATCATTTGTGAACATATTTTCATAATAAAGTTGAATTTTTATGAAAAAAAAAACCAGCTACAACTTATTTCAACATTCAACAAGTTTTTTTATACCCTACACAATAGAATGTAGTATATACTAATTATGCCATTGCTTTTGCAATATATGTATATTCTTGTCCTTCGAAAAATTCTCTACTGATTTCAGCATATCCGACCCCAGTGTGTGTGTTTAAAGCGCGGTAGAGATTGCAATCCTCGAATTTGGAGGCTGAAATTTTGCAAATGAAAGCGTTCTATGAATAGAAGTAGGCCATGTTTCGAGTCGGGTAAATTAGGCAAAGTAGTAGAAAACTGGCCAATACAAAGACTGAATTCATCTCCAGAAAAGTGAGCAACTTGCAGAGTTCTTTTTTAAAATTTCAACATTTATTAGTTAATTAAAAGAGACATACGTTGATATATGCTAGAACATAATATAATAATCTTATACATAATGTATAATAAATTTTTAAGGAATTACTTTGATCGTGGGTATAGTTATCGAAAAATATTGAGAAATATCAGTGAAAGAGGGTCCAATTGAATATAAAATGTTCCACAAGAGAGCGTTTCTGGCACTTTCACTTATCTACTGACGAATCGGCACAACATCGTCTATCCTGTAGGCTACAGACAGGATAAAATCATTCCATTAGACAAAACCTTTAGCATATAAGGCATCAATATTTTGGAATGACTGGCAGTTAAGCCACGTATTTATAAACTAGAAACTGAAAGATAAAGTTTTCCACTGAAAAAATAAGAAGGAAACCGTTTGATGCGCCCACTTTCCAATCACGAATTGATATGTCGTTCACGCCAGTATGGATTGCAAATCATGATCCTGGATAACACAAGCATGGGCTCGGCCAAGTTTTGTCAGATTTTTTTGTAGCTTCACCGCCAAATTCATCGACGAATATCAGCAAGATGTCCCAAATTGTTATTTTAGTTGCAAAATGTAGTTGTTATTTATTATTTTCATACAAATATGGTTTTAGTATTGGACTACTAGTTTTTGTATTTGATTTATATATCGACAATATATTGAATTTCAATGTGGATTTATTTTGCTTTAATGGTTTTATTCACTTCACTGCCTTCAACATTTTGCTCTTTTGGAGATCTTGTTCTAAATCATTTAGGATAACCATCCATGTGATTGTTATACTGCATTTAGTAACGCTGCTGTATCATATTTTCTGAAGTATTAATAGGATGTGGTTCTTTCCAAATCAATTCGGGTGCGACAACAAATCATATCTATAAGAATTCACACATTTCTTGTGCAACAGGTTTAAAAATATGTAAAGAGTTTTAAAAAATAACGTCCAAAATGTCGTCATGTACTGAAAAATTCACTAATCAAACCGCTAATCACAATTTTAGAATATCCATTGCCAGAGTGGCTTTGCCCTGGCCAAACTCCTTATATCTGTCCTATTTTGCAATTGTTAAACTGTTCCATTAAGTTCGCTCCGTCCCACAATTTTCGAACTCTATATCTTTCACTCGAAAAACTTTTGACATTCCTATATTTAGACTTTCGATACTCATTGTTTAAAAATGTATATTCTGAATCCAGATGCAACAGAGTAATATCAAAATGTGCCGGCTCATATTATGGAATGGAGAACCACAATATTGTAATTTGTGAAGGTTTCAGAAGATGTATCATAATTGCTGAAGCTGCTTGGGTTTTGTGCCTTATACAGATTTTAATGTCTAATCGAATATTTGACATTTGACTAAATGAATTTGTTGTGAGCTAATTTATCTCCTTCAAATTCTTTAACACGACGTTTATATTTTTTGAAATCAAAAAGCCTCGATTTGTACAAAGTAATTCAACTTTTTGAAGTTATGTAAAATGTCACAAATGTAAACTATATAGAAATTTTTAATCAGCTGAATTGGTGTTTTTATTACAAATGATTTGATTTAACGATTAACAAAAACAAGCAAATATATTAAAAAATCTGCCGCTTAGAAATTGTTGAGGACCACTGTTTTTTCCAAAATCGCCCAACCTGCTCACGTGGCACCCTAAGCCGTAACCTAAATTGTACAGAATTTAGTTAAAGGCAAATATGAACTTGAGAATTTGTGGATTAAATTAAGTAATTTATACGGGACATACCAGCAATGGCGTGGTTGTTCAGACGATATTGCGAATTTAAGCAGCCCTTAAAATTTCTTCTTCTTAGGTGGCGACTGGAATATACAAGTTGTGTTAAAAAAATAAGGTGAATTTTAATTTTTCTCAAAAAATTTTTATTTATTCATCAATTTCCATTTTATCTCCTTCAAAGTAGTCGCCCTCAGATATATAATAGACTTGTATAATAGACTTGTGCCAGCGTTTTTCCAATCTTCGAAGCAGTTCTGATATGCACTTTTTGGTATGTCCTTGAGCTCTCTCAACGATTCGGTATTTATCTCCTCAATCATCGCAAAACGCCGTGCTTTCATGGATCTTTTCAATCTTGGGAACGGGAAAACGTCGCAGAGGGGGCCAAATCTAGTGAATACGGTGGCTGGGGCATAATAGCAGTGTTGTTATTAACCAAGTAATCTCTCACAAGCAAAAGATGAGGGAGGAGGTACATTATCATGATGCAAAAGCCATGAATTTTTTTTCCACAATTCCCAGCGTTTTTTTCGTATTGCTTCACGCAAACGGCGCATAACTTCAAGATAATACTCCTTGTTTACTGTGCGAGTTTGTGGGAAGAGCTCTGGATGCGCTACGTCATGGTAATTAAAGAAAACAGTGAGGAAAACCTTAACATTTGATCGAACTTGGCGTGTTTTTTTGGTCTTGGCTGTCCTGGACTCTTCCATTGGGACGATTGGGCTTTGGTTTCGATGTCATAATTATATACCCATGATTCGTCACCAATTATGACCCTTTTAAGCAAATCTTAATCATCGTTGACGTCATTCGTCAGCGATGCTCATGCGACGTTGTTTTTGGTCAAAATTCAGCAATTTTGGAACGAACTTCGCTGCCGCACGCTTCATGCCCAAAACTTCCGAAAAGATTGCATGGCATGAGCCGATGCCGATATGCCGACATCCTCAGCAACTTCTCTGATCGCGATTCGACGATTCTCCATAACAATTTTCTTTACTTTCTCAACATTTTCATCGGTTGTTGATGTGCTGGGGCGTCCAGAGCGAGCGTCGTCATTCACATCTTCTCGACTTTCTGTGAAAAGCTTGTACCACTTGTCAACATTTTTTTTTTTGACTCAGAGTACCCTCAGAGCCACTGTGAACATTTCAAGTGTTTTTGAATTTGAATAATTCCATTTTTTATACAAGATTTGATGCAACTTCGTTGATCCATTTTTTTCGATAGTAGAAAATCGCTAAACAAGCAAAACACTTGTCTTGTTAATGCCTCTCACAAACAAACTAAATATGCTATATGGATAAAATCGCCAACATATCTTCGAGACGAGTGTACCAACATAAAAAAAATTATAATGGAAAATCAAATGTACGTAGCCCGCGAAATTTGAAAATTCACCTTATTTTTTTAACACACCTCGTACATACTTATCTATTGTAGGGCGCAAATACAATACCCAATGCAATACAATATAATACAATACAAAGTTAACTTGCTACTAACTACGAATTAGAGGTTGTAGGAGAAAAATTACATTTCGACAAATCCATCAATTTGTATGGGAAGTACCAAAAGCAATGTGGCAACGTTGTCCGTTGTTATTTCGAGAACTAATTTAACTACGAATTTGACACAACTACTTTGAAAAAAAGTCAATGGAAAACCAGAACAACAATTTTATTCAGATGAAGTAACTTACATAAGCCTTTACGCTGCGCCCTTTTGAACAAGAAAGGGCGCCTTAAAGTGCTTTGTTCCTATTAAAAGTTATGCACCCACATTCCTTCGGGCGAAGGTATAAAAATAATCTGAATTAAATCCCAATATAGGAAACACAATTTCATCTTTCTAAAGTCCTCAGTTTTGGAATGTAGAACGACCACCAATTTTTGCTAAATAGGTCCATTGGCGTATATCGTACACTAAAGGGCGTGGCAGTGCACTCCTTCCCCATTCATAGTACAAAATGCCTGTAGGCCTCATTGCAGGATATATTGTGGACATAATGCTAAGGTCGGAGAAGGACTGGGATATAAAAAAACACTTATGAAAATAGTGAACCTGTCCCTGCGTAGGGAGGAAGAGGCACGTAAGGCGTAAATATCGTCGAAATTAGGAGCATAAGTTAAACTGGAATAAACTGAGACGGCTATAAATGCCGACCCCCCGCGACGTAATAGCGGATGACAGTACCGTGGGGATGGGGGTGAGATTGGGGAGTGTGGTTTATTACGTAGGCGAGTCGTGTGTGGCCTCCAGTACGGACTGAAGGTCATCTTTTGAAGATTCCACACCTCCAGCGAATCAAACAAAAAAATATAAAATGCCTGATGCGAGCTTAATTTTATACAGTGCAATTTAATATACATTTCACTTAATTTAAGGATATATAAGTTAAATTAAGTAAAGTGTATGGAAGGTATCAGAGAGTGCATAGATTTGTACCTTTTTTAGATTTTTTACATTTTAACCATCCAGTACTGTAACGAAATATAATTGAAAAGGATTTAAATAACTTTAGCTTACGAATTACAGTGAAAATTTAAATTTCAATGATTTGGACAATTTGTGTGAGAGATACCAGAATGGGTGTGGCAACGTCGCCCATATTCGATCGGAAATTAGTTTACTTAACATATGATATATAGCAAAGTTGTCGAACTTGGTGCAACTGATTGGAAGATATGAAGGTGAGAATATGGTATGATCGATTTCTGTAGAGAATTGTAAAATAACCTAATGGATAAATATCTAGACCACTACACCCTATTAATTATAAATTACAAGCGATTGGTCGAATTTTCAAAAAGTAGGCCCTTCGTATGGGAGTTACCACAAATGCTCCGTTTTCATTGTGAAACTCTACTTTGGTAAATGCTCAACGTATACCAAATTTTATTGAATTTAGTGCAATCGATTGGAAGATATGAAGCGAAGACTATGTGGATTAAATCGTTCATTTATTTAGGGAGATACCAAAATTATAGGTCGATTTTTCCAAATTTTGCCAGGAGTTGTAAAATAATGCAAGAGATAAAAATTTGGAATTATTCTAAAATTGAATTATTGGAAAAATTGAAATTACAGGGAGTAAATTGAATTTCGGAAAATCGGTCAATTTGTATAAGAGGTCCCAAGGGCTGCCCATTTACAATCCCCGTCTACGATCTGGGAAATTTTAAGGTTGTCTCAAATTTTAAGAAGTTCCATAAATATTTACGGCAGTTATCGTGCCCACCAGACAGCCATCCAACCAGGCATGTCTGGTGGGCAATGCTTCCTTCTTGGTTATACATTTTCGGCCATATCGAATGATAAATATATAATAAATGATAAATATATTATAAAATGATAAATTGTATACTTTAATTTCTCTGCTTGGCGTTACAAATCTCCAGATAACTGTGTTCTAGTAGTTAGAAACTACAGTGGAAAGGTTGAATTTCGGCAAATCGACCAATTTCCTATACAAAATGGCGTGACAAAGTCATCCATTTTCATTTTAGAACTCTACTTTAACAAATGCTTAATGTGTACCAAAATTTGAATTCACTGCAACGAATTAAAGGATTTGAACCTACAAATCTGTCATATGTAAGGGAAGTATGAGAAGGATCCGGGGAAAGCAGTGAAATGCATTTTCGTCTTCACAATTAATTTTAAGAAATACATGTTGTGCACCAAATTTAATTGAATTTCAGGCAATTTTTTGAAATGTATAAAGCTAATAATATATTGTTAAATTGTTTACATGTGTGGGATATGCCGGGCAGTATTCAAACTGAATTGAATATTATTGTTATTATGAACAACAATTCAGCCTACACATGATTAGTTATGTAGAGCAAATTGAATTTCGTTGAATAATTCGCTAAATAATTCGGCATAATAATTTCGCTAATAATTTCATGTGCTAATGCTCTTACATCGATGTCTATAAAAATGTTTATAGTTTCGAGAATTAATGAGTTTTTAAATAATAAAAACGCAAAATTAAACACCAAATATTCTCTATTTAAACAGACACGAAGTAAAGAAAAATTTCATTAGAATTGCATGCTAAGCTTTACATACAAAGATGGTAGAGCCAAGAGAATGCGTACATATTTTTCGTGCTCCTTTTGCATTTATTCATTCATTCTGGCCTAAGAGTCACTTCAGTAACCCTGTTTGTAAGAGAAGAAAACCTTAAATGCCATTGTAACTTTTACAATCTATGTGTACTGTGATTGTGTGAGTGTTAACCGAGAATGTCTCCGTTTCATTGGTAATGTCGTTGTTTGCGTAGCCTTTTCTCACCTTTCTTTGATTTTGTTGGTTGTTCTTTTTTTCTTCTCGCCTTCAACAGCAACAAAACGAACAACCTAAACGCTGACAAAACCATATCTTCTTCGTTGCCTTTTTTTCCGCTTGTGTTTTTCATTTTACCAGGTGTGGTTTCATTTTGTAATCTTGCGATATTTTGAACACGCCTTCTTATCTTCACACAACCACAGCAATTTTGTTGTTGGTTTGTTAGTTTTGTCTTACCTCGTTTGTTGCGTTTAGACCAGCAAATACCGAAATTGGGAGGCTTTTTTGTTTTTTTTTGTAGTTTCCTTTCAATTGTTCATTCAATTATGAAAACGTTTTATTCTTTTCATTGGATTGAATTGTTTCTGTATGTTTTCCTATTTTATTTTTGGTTTTATGATATCATGAGCGCGCTGTTTATTGTTGTTCCTTTTCCGGCAAGCAAAATGCTGAAATATTTGTTTGCAAATGATGATCTTTTAGTTTTTAATTTGATATTTTGTGACGTTAATTGGATTGGAAACAAAACTTAAGCACGCAATTACAATTTTGAAGAAAATAGACAAACTCTCAAATCGCAGTTGTGTTAAAATCACATATAAATAAATATCTCATAAATATTTTATTTAAACTTCCGGAATTCCGTAAGCGAAAAGTCGAATTGTCAACTTATTTGCATACACTTATTGTGTTTAGGTCTTCGGCTTTTTCAGAAAACAGATTTTCGGACTATTTGAAAAATTACATATTTCAACAATCCGGTTTTCGTTCTTCGACCATCAAAAAAATCGTTCTCTCTTCTACTTTTCTTTTATTCTTCTTCGTAGGTGGCGACTAAAATAGACATCCTTATCTATTACAGATAGAACAACGTAGGAAACAATTTCAAGCTCATCGGTCTCTGAGCTTCTTCCCTAATTAGTCCCACCAAGTTTCAATAGTATTATACTTCAAAATCCACGTCATCCCAACGGAGTTTTGGTCGCCCTCTTCTGCGTTGTCTACCGGTTTTGTTATCGAGAATTTTTCATACTATAGCATTTGGGTGCTTTCGCACAACATGCCCCAAATAGTGCAATAGCTGAATACTGTTGCTCTGGACTACATCGATGTTGGCAAATATCTTATACAGTTTTCTCTATAAAGCACAATTAAAAGGAAAAATTTAAATTTTTCTTTATAACAAAATGCTTGATGTTATTATGAAAATCCAACAAGTACTACATTTTAGATCTACTGGAAATATTTATCCACTTTATCACAAGTAAAGTTAAATAAAAAACACATGAAGCTATGATTTCGATTAAACTTCTATTTCATTACTAGCTGACCCGGCAAACGTTGTTTTGCCTTAATTGCAAAAATCTCATCTCCAACGCCATCTATCACTTCAAATAAAACCTTTTAAACCTTCCGGAATACTCAACCAATAATTTAAGACCAAAATGAGCTAAATCGGTCCAACCGTTCTCGAGCTTTAGCAAGACTAACGCACAGCAATTGATTTTTACATATATAAGATTTCTTGTCATTATGTAATTTAATGACTTCAATGTAATTTAAATGATCTCCTTTGGGGTTATTGCAGCGGTGGATATTTTTGAGGTAGTTTTTGACCACTTTTTCCCACATTTCGGGCGGTACGTTTGGGGATTCTCCGCGTAAACACAGTCTTGACGTAGACCCAAACCTTTTACTAAATAAATAACACTTCAGATGAAAGGTATTTAACAGATGACAGCCACTTTTCGACCACTTTTTCCCACATTTCGGGCGGTACGTTTGGGGATTCTCCGTGTAAACACGGTCTTGACGTAGATGCCCTGCATTGCAAATAAGTTAGGAAAATCAAGTCAATTTCTCACTATATGAGCCAAAATGTACGAGTTTCTTATAGAGACTCCAAGATATTGCAGAAAATTTTCATGTAAAATTTAGTTGTGTGTACTTTCTAATCGACCTAAATGACCGAATGTGGCACCATGGATAGAATGCACGACTATCATTCGTACGATCCCGGTTTCAATCCCGCACAGAGCCAACTATCATAATTTGAGCGGCGGTTACCTCGATGTTTCTGACAAACACTTCGAGTAGTCGATAAATCTGGTAAATAATTATCAAACTGTGACATTAGGAATCGTAATTAAACTGTAGACCCCGTTGAGTGAGTCTAAAAATAGACGTGGAAAGCTCTCCTATATCTCATTCATGAGACGCAAGGAAATTTGTTTTTATATTTCCTAAAGGACACGAGATTGCTCTTACATTCTAAATGAGGCGCATTGAAAAAAAAATATGTTAATTAATCTGGCAATATTTGTGGAAGGCAGTTCACTGAATATCAGTATTTTCAAAATTATGCATTTCATAATCGATATTTATGTATTTTTTTAAAGAAAATTTGTGAAAATCGCAGTTAGTTGATATTAGTTTTGGTTTGTTCCAACTTCGTTATTAACATTTTCTTCAGGAAATTCAAAATAATCAAATATTTTTTTTTATTTTTTACATTGATGGATATTTTCGACATTTTACAAGAAACAGATAAATATTTTAAAAATTCAACATTTATGATTTTATGAACAAAAGTTATGGCCTTTTAATATTTTATATATAATGTGTTCTTATAAATTCTATGATGCTTTGACAGTCAATTCTAGTTCATGAAATATGGCTTAACGAAATTTTATGAAAAGCTAATATTATAACTTTTGACTTGCTGCATTTTTGGCATAAATTTTTTCGGAAAACTAGTTTTGAAGAAGTTAAGAAGTTCAATATAATCAAATTTTTCGAGCTAATAGTGTTATCAACATTTTACTTCCATATATATTGTTTTTATATCTGGTGTGGTCATTTCCAGCATGAAAATAATTTTTGAGCTAATAAAGTTTTAAGAAACGTCTTAAATATACGCATATTCGCCTCATGCAATTAAGAATGCCGTTTTGAAGCCGTGTAAAATCTAAAATTTCCAAAAATCGTCTTGGAAATGAGTGTTTTAAACTACTATATCCAAATACCGACAACATCAACTTATGAAGTCAAGGCTTTATCAAATTGCTAGCCGACATCTACGATATATCCTGTCACCTGGCAAATGATAGATGTAAGATCGTCCAATTCATTATTCTGATCGCATTAGAATGGCATTCCGAATTGTTTTATGCATTTTATGTTGTTCAACGCAAAGCTCATTTTCGACAATCTCGTATTTTCTCAAAAGCCGATTAATTATTATTCGAAATGACGATTTTTAAAAAACCACCACACGGTTTGCCTCAAAAAACTCCGGTTGGTCGGTTTCCGGTTACGGTTTTGAATATTTTAATTAGACTTATATGGTGACAACAATATAAATTATAATGTATTATGCCCCGCATGTACAAAATAATTCTAAGCCATTCAGTTTTCGGGCAATTCCTTTTCAGTTTATCACATCAAACTTTGCAAGTTTCTTAGAAGTCTGATCTTTCCATTGCAGATTTTGTCATCTTCTTCTGCGTCGGCTTTCGAGTTCATTGTCGAAAACTTTTAACGCCGAGGCATTTTCTTCGATTCGCATAATAAGGCCCAACAGCCATTACTGTTTTTTGACGTTCATCGCCAATTTATTTCGTTATAGTACCTCTTTGCCAGCAACACTTTTATTCCAATAGTTTAGTTAACATTACTTCTTTTACTAATGATGAAGCTAAAATAGTTGAAGTCATCCATCAAAATTACAGCTTTTACTTTAAAATTATTTTGTCAAAGTTCTTGCAGTAGATTCCCTGTTCGTTGGGACAAATAACTTTCTTCTGTCTCACTTTTGTTGAATCTTTCTCTATGATGGAGTAACGACCCGATATTTTTGAACAATAATATCAATATCAAATAAAAATTGTGAAATCTGTCTTCAGTGCACATTCCCGTATTAACACCTTAAGTATGATAAAGAGATAGAAGGCAAACCATCGCCGCGCCAAAACCCATGTTTAGTGCCGCTCAAAATAATTGTCGATATTTTGGTCCCTTTTAGAGAGTATAAAAAATTTTGGTAGCAATTTGGCAATAGAGTACACCATTAGAATGCCACAGTCGCTGAAGAGGACCATAAAAGAAATTTCGTTTAACAAAGAAAAAAAAAGTTTTTTTTTTTTATTTCTAAACAAAGAGAGTCTTTGCAGTAAAGCTCACGAAGAACGCAGATTTTTAATTTGGTAAAACACATTTAGCATAACCATCCAACGATGGAAATTATTAGTTAAAGTGCACAACTGGTTCTGTAAATTGCCAATGAGGCAAATTTTATAAATATATAAATTTTCACTAAATAAATAACACTTCAGATGACAGGTTATTTATTTAGTGAAAGGGTTGCCTTTTACGAATATGGATCGTTTAGCAACAGAAGAACGCGTAAACGCGAACAAAATTTTCTTCAGTGATGAAGTTCATTTCTCACTCGGTGGTTATATCAGTAAGGCAAATTGTCGCATTGGGGCTTGAAGAACCCAAAAGTGATTGTGAAAAGCCATTGTATCCGGAAAAAGTGGCTGATTGTTGCGCATTATGGTCTGGAGGTGTCATTAGGCCGTTTTTTTTCGAAAACTACCTTAAAATCATTCGTTGCTGCAACCCATCCAGAGGAGGTCATGTAAATGACATTGCATTTCGTACATAATATTAAGGTCCAAGCGTTATAATAAACTAAAAGTTTCATCGAAACCATAGCTTTATATGTGTTTTATTTAACTTTACTAGAAAACGAAAAATTGATAACCCATATGTTTATGTCAGAATTGAATTTTATTGATTGTCTCTGAACTATTATCGCAAGTGGTCA
Organism: Philornis downsi; assembly: GCA_019455685.1. Taxonomy (NCBI): domain Eukaryota; kingdom Metazoa; phylum Arthropoda; class Insecta; order Diptera; family Muscidae; genus Philornis; species Philornis downsi. Next base: position 2,861,466 of record JAHXMU010000232.1, read on the forward strand.
TGAGTTTACTGACACTACTGTGTGATAAAGTTTTACTCCGCCACCATATTTGTTCTTGCAGTCGTGTTCGAAATGGTTAATATTTCGTGACAAATAACCCAACATTTGCTACTTCAGGCAGTTTTCTTTTGAAAACCCAACCGACATAAAGTACATCTCTGAAGGTAATAAAATAAACCCCCAGTTTTTCTTCATACAACAGAATTAAACTCCCGTCTTTCATTTCTCATAAATTAAAATAATTACTTATTTGCGCCCCCGCCTTAACACCATATTTTGCCCATCTGGGGTCATCTTCTGGGGTCTAAAACAATTCCGCTTCAATTCAGCCATAATAGGCTTATCTATGCAACGGGTTACACCAATTTGTTGGAACCACACAGAATTGAAAACGATTCTCTTTAGCGAAAGCTTTAGAAAGAAAAACTCTTTCAGTATCTTAAAATAACATCTTAGTAACAATATTCATCAATCGCCCTGTATTATGGGTAAAAAGAATCGATACATCGTCTATTAGAATATGGGTCCCAATCTATGATGGAAGATAAGGAACGTTATGATTTGATCAGTGAATACATTTTTTGTTTAAGTCTTTTTTTTCGTCTCTTTACAGAATTAACTAAATAATACTCGGGAAATTTATGATGGAAAGTCTCAGCACAGAACAAAGAACCAAAGTTGTTCAATTTTACTTTGAAAGTCAGCATTCGATTATTATGATCATATCGAAATTTCTTTTATGTTCGAAATGCTCCTAGCGCTCCAACAATTTACCGATTGGTTCAACGTTTTGGACAACAAGGATCTGTCTGTGATCTTCCGCGTGCTGGAAGACCTCTTGCAGTTCGAAATTAAGTGACCATTGCTCGAGTGCAAGCAAGTAATGAGGAAAACTCCGAAACTTCCACCAGGCGACGTTCTCAACAGTTAGAGATGTCTAGGCGGTCTTTGCAAAGAATTTTACATATGTTACATCTATTCTTACGTAAGATGCAATTGGGTCACGAGTTATAGTCGCCGTTAACGTTACTTATGCGCCACCCTATATAAACTTTGGGCCGGTTGCTGTCTACTATTTCCAAATATGAATTGGTTATGAGGCCACAGCATCTGATTGTACTGGATTGGCATTAAAGTTTGAGCTCTAGTAACATATGTTACTTTTTGTTTAATACGAATATTCGATGGCTTTATCGAAGGACATTTCATTTAGGTCGGAAGTCAAAAGTATGTTATATGTATTCCCAAATAAAAACATAGTCAAGAAGTTTAAATTGAGAATAACTGGAAAACGCGAGCGCCTAAATCCACATTTACAATAAAAAAAATTATCTTTTTAGTATTTTCCAAGATTTTTACCTATTATGCCTTAGCTAGAGAGAATATAAAGTTATACTAGAGTTATATAGAGACTATAAGAAACCTTTTCGATCGATTACCATTACAGTATGCATGGTTGTTAAAAATTGTGAAAATAGTATATTTAAATGGAAATGAACTGAAACATTTAGTAAAGATCTTGCACTAAACTCTTCTTGTCTTGTTTGAAATTTAATGTGAATTATTTTCATAGAATGTTTAAATGATCTGTTCCAAAATTTGAAGGGTTCTCTCGTACTTCCATTAAGAATTAAAGTAGCTGGTATTACGAATATATAGCGGATTATTTTGCCAGCTTACTGCAACGAGTTTCACTCTGTGTTTTTCGAATACTACTTCTGCAATAGCGCAACAATATGACAATATTTCCAGTCTCTAATGTTCTACAAATATGTTGTGGCTTCTCTAAATTTTCTTCTATACTAATCCTCTTTCAAATCCGTCCATCACACATCTAAAAAAGATTGTAAGAATTATTTAAAAATAGTTACTGGAAAATGTTTTGCAAATACTAAATTGGTATAAACATTTGCAAGGAATCATCCACCATGAAAATTTTTGTGTTGCACAGGGTTATATGTGGGACAATGACATTTTCCTCATGCTTATTTATATGACGGTTAGCTGATTCTATTTCCCCGACTATGTACACTACAATTCGGACAACCGTACGCCTTTTCGTGTCATTTGTTTCTTTTATGATACTGCAGTTTTTATTAGAATATTGTCCACTGAACTTTGAACTTATATTCATTGACCATATTTGAATATGCAATAGTAAGCAATTGATTACTTTTTAAAAACATTGTTCCCTTGGGCAACTCCCCATTTAAAAGAAGAATAAAAGCTCTTGAAGAAAAGAACACTCAAATTGACATGAATCCTTACTTCAAAGTGAACACTCAACTCGTACAATTTCAGTCATAATTGAAGCAGCAACACCTCCACCTTAGTGATATTAACAAAGAGCTCATGGAGAGTAAATAGAAAAACAAATATATTCAATATATTTAGATGTGAAAACATACAAATATACCAAAGGACATAGAAATACCTATAACTTATGTACTTGACAACATGTGCAATAATTCTCAGCACTCACTTTGTGACACACTCTGGCATCGGCACTTAAATTGACAGCAAACAAAAGTAAAAAGGATTCCATAAATGCGTCTAAAGGCTAACGCATTTGAGTTGATATCTTCGTATATTTTCTGATTTAAAGGATATTTGTTATACTATTATATATTAACTTGTTACAAACATTCATTGATTTGAAATTGTATATTCCAGTGAGGGGAAAATTTAAACCTTAAAAATACTCGTATACAATATATTCAAATTAGATTTGGCGCCAACAAGTGTCTCTCTCATCGGTCGCGTATGGACACTGACACAATACTAGCATTTGGCATTTGGTCCTTATGATGTCCTAAAAAATGAGATATGTATACAGGTTAACACCCACTTACAAATATTGAAAATACGTATGAAATTTATTTACAAAAATCTCACTTTTCCCCAATTCTTTAGAATTCAATGCACTTCAAAGTCAGTTCACCACGCATCGATACAATTCTCAAAATAAATACATTTCTCCTCAAATTACCATAAATCAACATGCCAAGGAGCTGAAGCATGAACGGCACAAACGTGCATTTCTATCTCGTAGTGAATGCATGCAGTAGATCGTGCATTTCAGAACGGGTAACATGATATCAATGTGAGCACACTTTAAATGGTATGTTCATCATGGCAATTAGCACTCTCCATATCTTTGAGCATCGTTTGTGGAAAAGTTAAAGGAAAAGGATGCCAACATGTGTTGGTCAGAAGGAATGCGGCAGCACTGCCGGGGGCTGTTCTGTATCGAAAATTAGCTATAAACCACATTATGAAGAATTGAATGGGAGTGCATATTCATATTTCAAAATTTACTAAAAATCCATTACAATTTGTTTATGGAAATATTTCAAATTGGATAAAGTGGAAATTACATTCCATGAAGAGGTTATGGTTACAGTATACAAAATCGAAACCGAGTCCGTTAAAGCAAATTTGTTGTTCAAAATCGTATAACAGTTTTTTGAAAACCGTCAATTCCGAAGAACCAATTTAGACAGTTTTTTGGAAAATATAAAAATGTTTACTAACACTTGGCAAGAAGGTTTTGTGCTTCAGCAACCAAATATCTTTCCTAGGGCAATTTGGTGGCCTGAATTCGAAAAACCAATTTTCTCTATCATGTCAGGTTTTCGAGATACAAAAAAAAGAAATTTTTATTCGTTTTTTACATAAAAAATCATTAGTTTATTAAAAAATCAATAAATTTTCAAGAGCAAATGGCGTTATTTGAACGATGTTTGTATTTTGTTGGGTCGGGTTAAAGTACTAGAGCTCAGCAATAGTCTCCCAGCATGCTTTTGTCCAAAAATCTTTAACAATTTCTTTGAATTTTGATTAAATCTTGGTGAGCACGCTCCCCTTGTTCGTCGCTCACCGCATTAAGTTCTGGGGGGAAAAAAATCTAGATGCGAATGAAGAAACTGCATTTGGAGTGACATTCATGCGCCTAATTCGTAATAATTTTCCAATAATTCAGGAAAAATTTGTCTGTAGTTTTCACTCTTATTGTTTACAAAAAAACTGTTTACGATGCTCTTGAAAGATTTCCAGACTGCATATTCTTTCTCCAATGAACAATTGTGACAAATTTTCATCATTCAATAGCTTCCTGATCTGAGGGCCAACAAATATGCCTTCTTTGATTTTAGCATATGAAATTCTAGGAAAAACCGCTGACAAATATTTAAATGCTGCACCATCTTTGTCCAGAGTCTTGACAAAGTTCAATGTGCAGTGGCGGAAGAAGAACGTCATTTGGATCAATTAATGGCTTCTTTGAAATGTTTTGTTTTCCTGGTGAATGAATGATGATATGTAGCGCGACTATCCCCTAGACAAAGGAAACAACAACATTTTGTGAAACCTCCTGGCATACCAAAGTAATCGACAAGTCTTGCTAATGCTTTTCCATTTGTGACGTTCGCAATCTTCGTTATATTGTAGATCCTGTTGATTTAGTCTACAAATAAAATGCGTGTAAGCTGACTAATGTGAGAAGTTTTGTTATGTCTCATTCATCAGATGCAAGAGAATTTGTTGTTTTTTTTTTTATAAAATATTTTGTATTTAAAACAACACAATTATATTGTCCTTAGTCATTCTTCAGCCTTTTTTTCATTTTCTTTTTTGACACAAACCTCAACCATTATTAACATGAGTTTTGTGGAGTTTTTTTCCTAATTTTTTCTCATTTCCAATCGTTCACATCCCGCTGTTTGTATTCCACCTAAATCTCATTATTCCCAACCATATTACTCGAATTTATTTTCACCTTAAGCACACATAAGAGCTGTGAACTCAATCAGCTAGGAAATAATTAATAAGTGGTATTATAATATCCAAAATCTTGAAAACGTGTTCTTCAGACTTATATTAACAAGCAGCAAATGCTGACAATATCCACTTACAAAATCATGGCCCTATCAAAATTTGTACCTCGCACTTACGATCATCCGGAAAACTATTAGCGTATGATCACCAAATTTATTATACCGATTGGATTAGAAAGAAATTCCGATTAATTTTAGAAATTTTGAATTTTATATAGTTTAAAATACAAGCTGGGCCATATGAGTGTTGGCGATTTAATTCTTCAGTTTCTCGGCAACGCGCGGCGCGGGGTAGCGGGGGGATATGTTGTTCGCTGCGCCGCTTCCTGGAAATTTAGTCGCCATGGAGCCGTACACGGGAGTGCAGCGTGCATTTTGTGTCCGAGCGTATTACGAAAACAATAAATCAGTGATTACTGCACGACGTTTGCATCGGCATGAACACGGTTTACACGATTTAAGTGAAGTTCCAAGCGCCAATGTGATACGAAAATGGATCAGAATGTTCGAAACAACGGGCTCAACAGTGTCGTGTGGGCTGGGATAATGTCAACCAGTATTATTGGACCATACTTTTTTAAGGACGAAAGAGGGCATGCGATGACGGTTAGAGCGAACAATTATTGCAACATGCTAGCAGACTTTTTGGTGCCAGCTTTGCAAGAACTTCAAGGCAATACCTCGAGGATGTGGTTTCAACAGGATGGAGCCAAATGTCAACGGCTAGGTTATCCATAGAGCTGCTGAAAAATGTTTTTCCTGGAAAACTCATTTCGGAAAAGGGTGATTTTGAATGGCCCCCACGTAGCCCCGATCTCTCTCCATGCGATTATTTTCTATGGGGCTACCTCAAATCGGTAGTCTACGAGAATAATCCGACCAATTTAGAGCAGTTGAAGAGGAACATTTTTCAGGAAAGTAACAAAATACCGAAAACAACTTTTCAACGAGTTTTCCAAAATTTGCGACTTCGGTTCCAAGAGTGTCGAGCAGCCGAGGGAAGCCATTTGGACAACATTATTTTTAAGTCTTAAAAATTCACATGCTTCTACTTTTTAAAAATACAAATATATTTTTTTTATGTTTCGTAGTTTTTTTTTTAATTGAATATTCAAACCGCCAACACCCTTATGGCCCACCATGTATAACCATTATAAGTTTACAAATTTGGAAAAAATGACTGCAGAAACGAAGGATGTTGTTTTACTCATCTGGGTGAATTCGCTGAATTCGAATCTGGCATAAAAACTGGGCTACTGCGTTTTGTTCATTTCTTATCACATACTGGCATTACTGTAACACTACAATTTCACAATTATTTATTTGACAGAAGCCTACATTCATTTCACATCTTCATTCATTTCACATCTTCCAGCTTTGCTTTGTGTGTGGTGAATATTTGGTTGGAAAAAAGGGGATGTGCAATATCAGAATCAATAAAATATGCATACGAGTACATTATTTTGATTTTGCTTTCAGAAACTTGAACAAACTGTGGACGAATGTTTTGCTATAGTTGCAGAACTGTTTTATTCAAGTAGTCAAATGGCAAGAAGATCTATTTCGATTTTTTCAATTCCAGTACTTTGGAGAGTGTCAAGTAACCACCTAACCGGTTGTTATTTCTGTTTAACAAAAGTTGCTGGATTCAATATGAAAAATCGAAAAATATTACTTACGCGAATGTCACATCGGTTCTCAAACCCGTTCAATGTCCACCAAATGATCCATTACCAGTCATTCCCAGTGCTACAAGCAGTGAGTCCGGAACTTCTTTCACCAGCAATGGTAGTTGGTATCAGGTTGATGATTAACGCCATTTATTATTTATTTATTTATTATTTTTTTCCATATCGCAATCCAAAGCCGCATACGGCCAAATTGATTACGCAGACCAACATTTTTGCGACACGTGCTTGAAATTTTACAATTCAGTTTTTTTTTAAATGTTTTAATAATAATTTTCAGTGATTCAACAGTGACAGTTAGTGACTCAAGTTGAGCTGAATGATATAAATCGGGATTTACATTAAAGGAAGCAAGGCTCAGAATTAATAGTTTCACGCATGCAGCGGTGGAAACATCTTGCAGTTGGGACAAGAGTAACCATCTATAGAGATAGAAGCTTGGAATTGGCCGCCTACGAGTATTTTGAAAAGAAACACTATACTGATGTTAATGGTTTATTTAAAAAAAATGAACCAGCCATATGACAAAACTGAATGGATATTATTTATTGATGGCTCTAAGTACAGTTTAATGGCTCTTCTTATGCATAATGGGATTGAAAAGCCATTCATTCTGTTTAAACCCAATGGTGTAGACAATAATCACAAGTATGTTTATACTAAATTTAATATATTATATTTCAAGATTTTTTGAATATTATTAAAACGTAAATTTCAGTTGCAAATTTAATTTAAATGAATTCAATTTAGCTTTCTTCTAAATTGTACGTACTATTATTTATTGTGAATTTTTTGCTGTAACTCCTAATGTTACTATTGTGAATTCCAGAACTAATTTCGGAGGAAATGTTAAGCATAAAAAGAAGAAAACCGATGTTATGTTTTAAGTGCAACGGATGTAAAGACTTACTTATAATTTATAACCCGAACGGTGAGCTACACCTAATTAAACTTAATTTGAATTCCCACTAAAGTTGTTTTTTATCTCCAATTATTATCGGAGCGAGAAATCTTCCTACCTTCAACCTTTTGCGCTAAAGTGGAAAAATCACTCCACAATAACGCTCATCAGAAATCGTCTGAAGCTGTCACCAAAAGCTTGTCCTCGCAACGTCTCTTCATCCGCATCGTCAATCAACATCGCTTAAACGCCTAACTGAACATACAGTCCACTCTAATTTAGAATTACAGCTCTCCAAAAGCATAGCTGCAACGCTCTCAGAAGACATTTTCCCCCCTACCGAAATCCGTATACACATTCCAATTGCAAAAATTACGAAATTTCTTTTGACAGTACTTAAATACAACGATAATAAATGAGAGATCTCTGGTGACCTCAGGTGTGTGATTAAATTTCTTTGTATGCAACTTGTCGATTACTCGACAACTCGAAGTGTTCGTCAGACACATCGAGGTGACTGCCGCTCAAATAATGATAGGTGGCTGCATGAGAGATTAAATCCGCGATCATGTGAACGATAATCGAGAGTAATAACCGCGATTAAAAGTGGTCCATATTTTAAGACACAGTCAATTCTAGTCTAAAACACTACATAGATTATATATATGTATAAAACAGAAAACTTAATATGTGTCTACATGCTGAAAATAGATCCCACGCATTTGAAAATATTATTTAAACAACTGCAATTCGGGGTAGTTTTTAAAATAATGCAATTAGTATATGATAGGTGGTGCTTGAGCTACATAAATTTAAAATGGGATTTACTTATGAGACGCAAACAACACTGGTATGTGTCCTATGCCAGAAAAGAAGATGAAAAACGGATTGTATATGTAGAAAAGTTAAAACTTACATAAGTATTCTGTTTCCAGCTTTAAAACTACTTACATAGATGCAGGAATCATCATATATCTGTACGTTAAACAAACTCCTTTGCAATTCTCTAGATTATTAATCAAAAATTGTCAGTTGCTAATTCTGCGGATCGAAGATTAATATATCTCCAAAACATTAATTGTATGTCGTCAGAGCGGTCATCCGTCTTTCAACGTAAGTCGCGATATTTAATTGTCTGATATCTCGAAATAATACGTCACTAGTGAAGTTATAAAACAACTAAAAATAGTCTCGTAATGTTAGCATTGAAATCTATTGGAAGAGCTCTCGAACCTTTGCACATGTAAGAGGATGTTGACGGGTTTTGCATCGGTTTCAAAATTAAACTTAAATAAAACACACATGAAGCTATGATTTCGATGAAACTTTTATTTCATTATAATGGTTGAACTTTGTCGGACTATGTACGAGATACAATGCCATTTAAATTACCGCCTCTGGATTGGTTGCAGCGATGCATCCTTTTGAGGAAGTTTTTGTCCATATATTTCAGGCGGTATCTCGGCGATAACCTGACGAATGTTGTTTTTCAAATAATCCAATGTTTGGAGATTAATCAAGTAAATAAATTCTTTGGCGTAGCTCCACAAAAACGGTGTAACGGTGTCAAACCGCATGATCTTGGTGGCCCACTGTCGTCGCTAAAACATGAAATTACGCTTTCTGGAAACTTCTTCTGCAATAAAGACAAAATCGGTCGTGTTGTGTGGCTCGTCTTGTTGAAACCATATATCGTCCAGTTCATAATTCTTAAAAAAAAGTCGGTCGGTTTCTGCCATAGCGCTCTGAATTGAAACTGGAATTATGCACCACACTTTCATTAACAGAAGCGATATTTTCGGCAGTGCGTGCATTGTGAAGATGCACAGGCCTGTAACGCATCCAGATTCTTCAAATTTCTATATAATCTTGCCAATTATTTGCACAGTAAATCGATTAGGATAACGATAACCACCCCGTAATACTCGATCCATATTCGTAAATGGCAAACCTTTCACTAAATAAGTAATACTTCAGGTGGTAGGTATTTGCCACACCGACGGTTTTCAAACCACTAAATGAACAAACCTGTATTTATTATGTTGTTAAATTTCATTACAATTTATTTTTAAAACATAATGGCATCCTTAGTTAACCATTTCACTCTTCTACCTCGCCTTCCCATAAACAATTCAACTACAAATTCTAATATTTGTCTGAATAGTAGTTTAAAATAATAAAAAGTCTTTAAATTGTGTCCCTCCTATGGCAGTATTACCACAATTTCAATTAGTGTTACTTGCAAATATTGTAGGCAATCTTACCGAACACACCAGTGCCAGTGATGTGTTTGAGTGCCAGACGTTTTTGTGGAGCAAACGTAAGTGTATCAAACGTAAGCTTTTACTTTACGGGGCTTTTACTTACGGGATGTTTCACCAGATGAGCAGCTTAAGTGTTGTTTCATGTCACCTGGAAAGCATTTTGGACATACGATATTATCTATTTCCTCACATACATACATACATACATCCATATGAACATTTACATACGTACTCTTATAAGTATGTGTGAATGTGCTATTGGAAAATTCAGATGTTTGAGAATTTCAGGATTGTTTAACTGCGTGAAAGTGTGCGTGTGCTTGCGTATATGAATATAATTTTGTATGTAAGAGTGCGTTATGCAGCTTGCTTTTCCATTTCACAATCTGATGATTTTCATTTGATAGCAAGTTGTCTTCATTGAGGTGTTTCCCTCTACTCTCAGGCCAACACACAGGCATTTTCAATCGCATGGCTACACATGCATGCTTACCTCATATCCTGTAGACATTTTCCTTTAAAATTGAAAAGTTTCAATTTCGTCCATGTGAGTTTTGTAGTTTTAAGCATCAATTCACTTAAATGTAATGAAATCTTGGCAAAATGTAACGATTAGGGTGAACCAAAATTAAACAATTTCTAAGGGGAGTGGCGCGATGGCGTAAAAAAGTTTTGTAATCGTAAAAGTGGATAACGTTTATATTTTGTTGGGTGAAAATTATAAGTTAGCAGAAAAAGAAATATATTTCCACATTTTAATTCCTTCGAAAAATGTGCAAAACTTTGCAAATAACTTTTCCTAAAACTAAGAATATCGACTGATGCCAAAATGTCGAAGTCGTCGAATGCCATTTAGTGATTTAGTTCTAATTTTTCATTTAATTTCCTTAGCAATGTTTAAAACGCTTTGAAAAGCCGTTATGAAACTGATATCGCCCTTGTGATAAATTCGAGAAATGTGTGGCATGAATGATGTTCCGAATCATCCATCGTCAGATAAGTGGACGTGTTAAATAAAGACGTACAGATTATGTTGACTTATCTTACATATTTCAAGTGGAAATCGTTTTTTTCCATTAGTCAATAACTACGCCCACACCTTTTGCGGTCTCTTACAAATGTATATAAATTCAAGTGGGCTCTCTCCGCTTATTGTTTTCAATTAACGAATAAATGTTAAAAATGTTAGAAAAAGTTGAAAGAAGAGGCAGTTTTTTAAAAATTGAATGTACCTCTTGTGTGAGCAAATTATGTCCTACTGGGCCATACAGTTCATCACCAGATATGTGAACCTGCCAAGAGAGCCTTCTTTTTATACATAATATGTTGACCACACCCACTTTTCGAGCGGAAATTCGCTGTTTTTAGTATTTTTCAATAATCACTTCCACAGCTGACGTGATTCCTTGAAAGGTCTACGAGATATTTTTGTAAATAGATTTAACATCTGCAAATGGCGTCGGCGCTTAGCAAAATTAACTTGGCAGCATTGCTATTAATGAAATGTTTATGCATTTTGTTTCGTTCTTATTCGTAATCATTTTTATCAAAGAAATACAAAACAAACAAACTCCATCCATACATACTTACGTATATGGTCGAAAAAATAAGTACACCTGCTTATTTTTGCTTTATATTTAATTTTAGTTACTTGAACGGAAAGTAAACATGGCAATTCTTTTTTGTTTAAATAACTTTAATATAGTAATGCCTTTAAAAGTAAACACAAAACTGGGGCTTCCCCGTTGTTTTCATTGTGAGTTAGTTTTGTTCAGGTGTGATTTCAGTACTTGGTCAAAATAATAACTACATTGCTCAAATTTTTAATATTGTCGCGATCTGCTGTAGTCTTTTTGAAAAGGCTAGTTATTTTACTGTTGTTTATCTGTATTCATAACAAAATATTTTGTTAAAAAAAATCAGCCATGGATCGAAAAAGTCATTGAGAAAAATTGTTGCAAGACTAAGGGAAAGTTGCCAAAGTCTTCGTTCTATAGCAGAAACTATGAATCGGTCGCTATTTTTTGTACAAAATGCTTTAAAGCCTAAACAGCACGCCGAAACTCGCGGAAGACCCAAAAAAACTTCAAAAACAACAGATATCCGTATTGTAACACTTCTAAGGAGGACCCGTTTCACCCGATTTCAGCAGAAATTGGAAATGTAATTTCATCGCGAACGGTTCGTCGTAGAATACAAGAAGCACATTTACCATGACGGAGAGCCAGAAGAGTTCCTTTTCTTAGACAACAAAATATTAAGCCTAGATTGGCATTTACAAGAAATCATTCCAATTGGTCTGGAGGAGACGGTGAAAAAAAAATGGCGAAACATTTTTTGGAGCGATGAAACAAAAATTAGTGTATTTGGGAACGACTGTGCCCGGTATGTTCGCTTTACAAAGAAGACGGTCAAGCACAGAGACGGCAATATTATGGTCTGGGGTTGTTTCGCGTGGTATGGTGTCGGTCCGATACATCGAATTACCGGCACTATGACCAGATACCAGCATGCCAAAAAAAGTTAACAAAGTAATTAAACATAAAGGTGGATATACCGGCTTTTAACGAAACTCAGCCAATTTAGCAGAGAAAACGCGATTTTTTTTTACTTTTTTGCACATTTTAACTAAATGTACTTATTATTTTGTCCAATGCTTTTTGATGAATTTCCTACTTTTAGAAATATACAGAATTTACAGAATTTTCTGGTATTGTTTTGGTATTTATTTTATTTCTAATGTTATAACAAAAGAAATTAGTATTTGTTTTTTATTTTAATTTAAATATATTTTCGTCTACGGGCCTTTAAAAAAAATTAGGGTGTACTTATTATTTTGACCATATGTATACATCCGTACATCCAAACACATCCATACAATAGGCAACAACGCCAATAACACACAAAACCAAAATTGACCAACTGATGTTAGCAAGAAAAATTAACAACTTGTATTTACATACGTTATTTAATGTACTCCTTCTTTTTTAACTTTTTTGTTTACTTTTGCTTAAGAGAACTTGGTCGCACTGTTATTTCCCATAGTTTTCTACTACTTTTTTATACAACTAATCCCCGTTTAGCTCAGCGTGCAAAATTATCCCCTGATAGCATTTGTATGACGAAATGGGTATAAGATACCACAAAAACGCAACCAAATCTCTATGTCAGAAAAAGTATAGTTTTCGGCCCCTAATAGATCGATTTCTATGGTGTAGAGGACGTTATGTCATCAAGTAAGTGGTCGTGTAAGAAACGGACTCTTTGCTATACAAATGTCAAATTGTACCGTTTTCCTTGGCATTTTTGTTTATATTTTCTAGTAGCCATTTGCACAATTAGTGAGGTTCCTTAATAAACTTCTGTGTATTGAGGTAACTCCTTCCAGTTTAAGCATGGTGTCACTGCAAATAGCTTTTACTTAATGAAAAAATTATAAATTTTTTGTAAAAATTCTGAGTAAAACCTACTTTTCTGGTCAATTTTCTGGCCAGTTCTTGTAAGGTTAAATTTTGGTCTACTGCCGCGATTTTAACTATTTTCGAATCTGGCAAGTTTAACAGATACCCTAACAGAGGGATGGATGCTTAGATCGATATAAATTTATAAAACGATCAGGTGTATAGCATATGGCGCCTCGGATGAGTAATGCATGGACAAATTTGAAATGACAAATTTGAAATACCCTATGCTATGGTAGAAACGTCACATTCAGAGAAAGTAATTTCTTTCCTTTTCCTTTCTGGAAAAATTCAAATGTTTTCACTGATATTCCGGTTTTCAGCTAATTTCAGTACTTTAATATAAGTTAGGTGTAATACCTTTTCTGGCCTATACCACCAAATTCTGCAATAAAATTTTAAAATGAACCAACAGTTAAACAGCCAGAAAGATATTTTAAAAGCTTAATGTGAGGACACTTTTTGTTTTTTCTTTTATTGAAAATATTAATTACAAGCTATTTGAAGTTGTAAACTAATCGATGATTCAAGGGATCGCCACACTATTTAATAAGAAAACAGTTGATATTAAGAATAAACATATTTTGATAAATGCTATTTACAAATATACTTTTGTGTTTTTAATAACGATTAAAATAATGATATCTTCTGGAAAATATTGCAAGGCATTTTAAGACATAAGTTGTGCTAAAGAAATCTACTATTTTTACATGACATTGAATGTTTTATTTAGCGTAGGTAGAATAAACCGATTTGGATCAAATATGGCTTGTTCTGTTCAATAACTTGTTGCCATATTGAAGGTAATCACATTATGGCTCTCTAATATAAAACCTTTTCGATCGAAAATCGATTTTCACAAGTTCCTCTCGAGACAAATTTTTCGCCATCAAAATCAGCCGAAGACAGGAACAAGCAGTAATAATTTGGTGGTAGATCAGGACTGTAAAGTGGGGTGTACAAGAACATCTCGACTAGGCTCCCTGATCTTCTGACATGTCACCTTTGATGTATGTGACTTGGCGTTGTCCTTATGAAATGCAAGACATGTACTATTGGCTGGTCACTTCAGTGCGATTGTTGTCTTCAGACGGCCCAACTGTTGGTGAAACATCTACCATAACCCCATCGCACTCATACAGTGTAGATTACTAAAGAAATAGTCGAATCTTCTGACAAAAGTTACAGTTGCCAGGTGTTTGATTCATTCATCATATTCAACAAAAACAGAAGAAGTAATCAATGCATTCATAACTCTTAATATATATTAATAATTGAAAACATAATAAGTTCTTATCACTGGAATTTAAGGACACATATAGTGATATAGACTCTTCTTCTTTTTAGGTGGCGACTGGAATAAACATCCTTATCCGCCCGTAGAAAATAATTCCAAGTGCTTCGATCTTCTGTGCTTCTTCTCCAATTCATCACACCAAGTGATGCAGATTACCTTTATATATGCGAACGAAAGAAAGAGGAAGGTTAAATGAATATTTGGTTGTTAATAAAAAATACATATTTGAAAAATATCAGTTTTATGTCTGTTTTATTAACAATAGTATTTAAAGAGGCGAACGACCTTGGCGGTGATGTTTAGTACACGCGACTATCGTTCGCGTGATCGCAGGTTCAAACCCGCATGCAGTCGTCTATCGTCATTTGAGCGGCGATAGCTACGATGTATCTGAGAAGCTTTTTCATGGATGTAAGAAGTTCTCCCATATGTCATTGATGAAATGCAAGGGAATTTGTTTCAGTCTTTGAAGCATCCCTTCCAGGTCGAATCTTATGCTGCAGAGAGCACTCAATCGTGTTTTTCAAAACGAAACGAACGATTATATGCACTTCAGCCCGCTCATGAAATTTAGTTTAAGTAAAAAAATGCTATTTTAACACCACCCTAGTTTCTATATTGCTGCCTTCGTCGATGCTGCTGTTTGTTGTCGAGAACAAAAACAATAACTATAAAGGATTTAATGCAAATTATTTTCTCGGAAATTTGTTCTTGTTAAAAGTATATTGTAGTTTAGGGAATAAAGAAAAAGTTTTATGTACAGAAGAATTTCTTAATATTTATCTTGTTCCTTCCTCTAAGTTCATTTAAAGAATGGAAACATGTAAAAGTATGGTGGATTTAAATTAAGATGTTTTTTTTTGCATTGCATTTAAAATATACTGTTTAACATAAATGATTATTAGAGGAAACAATTTTCTTTCAATTGCTAACCTAATCCTTTTGGACTTAGAGAGCCAATGACTGATCACAACTGATTTCCAGAATTTGATTTTGTTTCTACACATAATTTATTTGGATCGTGTAAAAATCCTGTAGAAAATGGTTCTATATTTTGATATAATATTCTACCAGAAGACATAGTTTTTACTACAAATTAACTAATGGTCTTCCACTTCAAAAGGTATTCAACGCGATAACATCACAAAATTGAATTCATCTACATAAAGACCCCTATGTTCGGACCTAACCAAAACATGTATATATGCTTAAGGTACGCTCTTAGTGTAAAGAATGCAAAGGGATTAGAGCAATAGACAACATATCTACTATATATAGGGTGATTTTTCGTAGTTTTGTTTTTTTTTAAATCGAATAAAACCCTCAAATTTGCATCATATATTAAAATTTTTTATTGGAATTGAGAAATTTGTCTTTGCCATTTATTTTTTAAAGATAATTTCATGTAAATGTTGTCCGCGGCTCTATCTCAAAGTAACCATTCGGAAGGTTCGGTTTTTGTCACTTTTCGAGCATTTCGGCCTATATTCTACGAACAACGCGTGTTATGTTATCCTGTAAGGCCTCAATAGTGTTCGGCTTGTCCACATAGACTAATGACTTGACATGACTCCACAAGATATAATCAAGAGGCGTTAAATCGCAAGATCATCCCTCAACATATCCATTGTTTCACGAGCAGTGTGGAATGTTGCACCGTCCTGATGAAACCACATGTCATCCAAGTTCAACTCAGCCAATTGGAGCAAAAAAAAAATTCCTTGTGGTTGAGTAACACTTGTCCAATCGCTGAGAACGGCGACGAATTGACATTTCACGATCGTCATTAACACTGGTCGCTACGGCTGCAATATTTTCTTCGGTACGAACTCTACGCATGCGAGTCAATGGTTTTATGTCCAACAAAGTAAATTTGGTGCGAAATTTGGAGATAACAGCATGAATTGTTGATTCAGCTGGTCGATTATGACGACCATAAAATGGTCGTATCAAACGATGCACAGTTGCCACGGAGCACGGATTTTGGTAATAGATTGCAACGATTTGCCATCGTTGCTTGTTTCTTAGTCTTTCCATGATGAAATGGCAGAGTATACTGTACACTTTTCACTTTGACAGATGACGTTTGGACGCCATTACCAACCAGTGCTGCCACTCTCATAATTTCGACTGCCTTTTTACGAATACGAATTCAGAGCTATATAGTGGCACTAATAAACAAAATATGAGGAAAGTTCAGATGCCGTTTAATAGACTTATGAGATATTTGTATTCACTGAGGCGTCGTGTTGATATAACACCGTATGTTAAGTATTTCTTGGGCTGTAGTTTTAAAATTTAAATCGATTTGGTGTCTTTGTTGTTATTTTATAAAGTTGTTCGACTGTGTAGTCCTCAATTTCTTTTTAGTTCGTTTAATTTTTCACATTCCCCTCGTAATAAGCAGTTTCTTGTTCCTAAAACAATCAAACTAATGGGTCGTACTTGCCCAATAAAAGTAGCACGAATTTATAATTTACTACCAAGCCATTTGAAATGTTTTAAATTATGTCCTGATTCATACAAAAGGCATATTCCCCAACATCTTCAGTTTTTGCTGTAAAATTTTGCTTTCAATTAAATTGCGAGCAGACTTTATTCCATACTGATTATCTTATATTTCCAGACTATATACCGATTAACTTCTAACATCTAAATTAGTCCTTTTTTTGTCTTTAATAATTATACCTTTTTTTTAAATCAATTTTTTTTTAAATTATATAATTGAGCAGATTAAATCTAATAGAAGAATTGTTGCATATTGTAAATTAATTATAAATGGCCGGAATGTTCTAAATTAAAAATTGAAATAATAAATAAATAATATGGTTCTTTTCAAAATGTTGTGAGAAGACACTACTTGATACCGATAGGGCATAAGAATCCTCAAAAACGAACTGACCAACTGTGGTATGAAACCTGAACCAGGTACCACTATCAAACAATATGTCGAAAAAAGTTTAATTTATATAATATAATTTATATAATATTATATTTTTCCAATTTCCTGCAGCTAACATTGGAAAGATTTGCAAAGTGTATCAGATGTTGCCACCATCCATCCACCTGTCTTATTGTAATAAATATTAATTAATAAAATTTACAATGCCTGGAATAAGGAAATTTTTCGAATAAGGCATAATATCGATTACTTCTTTATTGATTCTTCTTTAACATTGCCAGTTTTCATCTGTTAGAAGTCAATAAAATTATGTGATATTTAAATTTTTGAATGAAAAACATTTAAATTTAATTAAACACATAATGAGGAGAACCATTGTATAAACTTTTCTTAAATTGAACTTATATGAAATCCAACAAAATTGTGGGATTTTTATGATATGATTTTAGGATTTGAAATGAGGATTAGATTATCTTTATGTGCTTAGCTTTGCTTTTAAGGCTGTTATAACACTTTTCTAACTACATCCTAAAGGAAAATTTCTCTATATATCAAAAATCTCCAGGTAGATTAGAAAAATTCCTAGAATTTTAATAATAATAATAATAATAGTATTAAAATATTTTTTATATAACTGTCCGACAAAAATTCTGGTTTTCGACATTTAAGCAACATTTACAATGCTAGTGATGCGAACGCATTGTAAGCAACAAATTGTTCGAATGAACAGCTGATTGAGGGACTGAAGCTTGTTGACCCGTGGAAACTAATGTTTCCCATGTGATTACACTATTGGACAACCCTTTCTTATGAGTATTATTCTTTTTTGGCGAACTGGTTAATTAAAGCTATATTTGTGACATGTTTGTTTGTAGATGATGGATGTCATGTGGATGTGGATGACCGATGACGTCATTCTAACAGATATTTCCTTTGAATGCAATACACAATGCTGTATTTTGGACACTATTAAATATTTAAATATACAAAATGTTTACAGTTGAAATATTGTACGGTTAGGAATAATAAATTCAAGGTTCTGTTTAAGAAGTTTTTGAAGCCTTAATAATAAAATAAAATATCTTAAATTTTCGTTCACGCACCTTGGACTGCGCTAAGGGCGTAGCTGTTTGTCAATTAAAAACGTCCATGGCCGCGGCTCATTTCAAAATGTCGAGAGCATTAAAGTTTTCTCTTGGCACATTCAGAAAGCGCCGAGAAAGCTGGCTCTTGTTACTTTAAAATTCCGGCTCAAGTAATGAGAATGGGGCTATGAGCTGTCATACGTGCTACACAAAGTGGGACAAAGAAAACAAAAACAAGGAAGTTGTTGCCATTAATGTGAAGGTCGTTTAAAAGTTGGTAACATCTGTAGTTTTCATGAAAATGTGGCAATTTTATACGCTCGATTAATAGAGCTGTTGGAAGTGCATGGCCAGGAGGTTGAACCTTTCATCGGATACGGTAACGCTACTTGAATGACCGCCCGATTCATATTTCCGTGCCTGTAACCAAGGATTTCAAACTTTTTTATACCAACAATAGTATTTGCCATTGACTTAAGTTAGATTTTTAATAATATTGATTTAATTACGTTTATTATTAAAGCGAAAAAATCTATAAAATATTGACCGTCATTTTCGAAATGTCAAATTAGGAGGGATTTTATTGTCTATTATGAAATGCTGTATTTGCTAGTAAAGTGGTAGAAAATAAATTCATTCAATGGAGGAATAATCACTAATTGTTTCTTGATCTCTATACGCAGCTATTGTCCTTTCCAATTCTTTAGTTCTACTCTCCTTTCTTACAAATAAGGGTCAGTGGAATTTTGTTCAAAAAACTTGGTATGAAATACCAGTAGAAACCTGCAGGAAGCATATTGCCAGCAAAAAGAGTCAACAAAATTATTGAAAATAAAGGTGGATATACCAGCCTTTAATGACACTCAGCCAATTTAGTAGAAAAGCAGATTCTTTTTACTTTTTTTGCTTAATTTAACTAAATGTACTTATTATTTTGTCTAATGTTTTTTTGATTAATTTCTTACCTTTTTGAAAAATACTAAATTTAATTTTTGTTTTTTGTTATTGTTTTAGTATTTATGTTATTTCTAATGTTATAACAAAAGAAATTAGTATTTGTTTTTTTATTTTAATTTAAATAAATTTTCGTCTACGAGCCTTTAAAAAAAATATAGGTTGTACTTACTATTTTGACCATTTGTGTAAATGACATTGTATTTTGAACATTTTGGTAAGGCCCTATAATTGTGATGAAATAAAAGTTTCATCCAAATCATAACTTTATCTGTGATTATTTAACTATACATGAAAATGAAAAGTGGATAACCCTATATAAGTGGGTTATATAGATTCTAGCCTTCTGGGTGCCCCTTTTTGGAGTCTAAATTTTTGTCCATCGCTTTGTAGTGCTTGACGAAAATTGAAAAATGACCAATTAGCCACTCTCCTTTTGACATATCTCCTCAAATGACCGATGTCCTCCATATATTTTTATCTTCATGTGCCAAAATATGGCGCACATCATGAGTCTGGTAAACTAAGTTCTCAGAATGAAAAACAACAACGTTCATTCGTTACCTGCCAAATTAATTAACTGATTTATAGAAATGTAATTTTTCCTTTGTAAACAGGAATTCCTAGACGTCATTAGCTTAATTCCTTATCAATTGCTTTATAATAATGGATGCTAAAATAATTGATCAACCAGCCAAACCGATTAACCAAAATCCGAAATAATTAGTTAATTATTTAATTATAAATTTGGATTAATCATATTTACAACAAATCTATTGATCATAACTTTGATTATACAAAATTCACGAATAATTGATTAATCGAACAACTGGTTAAATTGAGTTTAAACAGCTGAATATTTCATATTTTACGTTTTGTTGTGCGGTTCTCAAAATATTGCAATATTCAAACTTGATTACATGAAATTCAAATTAGTTGATTAATCATGAATTTGAATGATCAAAATTTTTGATCATTCGATTAACTGATGAAGTATGATATTGATTAATCCCAAAGTCTGATTAACCAATGAGTCGTACATCCCGAATTGTGAAGAAATTGTCTGGTTGACCACTCTCTTTCTGATATCTTCTATACAAAGTAATTAGTTTTTCTGATACTCATAGATTCTTCAAATTCAATATAATTTAGCAGGCGATGATAGACCGCAAACGACCTCCATATTCATTCACGCATATGCGACACTTAGTCGGAAAATTAGTCTTTGCGGGAGAGCTGCAGTTATTCTAGACTGGTTTCGTTTTGTACAACTCTTGTTTGACGTAACCCCATAAAAAATTCTGGTGCAGTCAGGTCAGGTGACGGGGATAATTATTTGTTTGGCAAGTTTCGTTAGACCTCTATTTATCCCTGCTCTATTTTGCTGGAATCAAATGCTGTTGAAAAGAGTACATCTTCGGCGTAGTTCTGGGTAAAAACCCCTGTATTCTTATATAGGAAACGGTTTTCAGAATGGTACAATTAGTGTGCGAAGAATTAACAGCATTAACAGTCTCTTGCCATAAAAGATTCAAAACGTTAAACAAACGAATCGTCTGTGAACGAAATCTTGGGAACAGAATCTCAAACATTATCTGTATGAGCCTGATAAATTTATTTCATTATCCGAAATGCCTAAACAGATCTGGTGTATAATATTAATTATCAGCTAATAATTGCGGGAATAGAGGTTGTTTTCCCTAGGCATTTTTAATTTTTCTACATAAACAGCATGACCAAACAAAATGTCTCAATTATTTATTACTATGTATTTATTATGCATTCTTGCTGTTTGTCAGTAGATGGCGCCAGCTGTAAGTACTAGTCGATACTGCCATAACCTAAATGTCATGAGCCAAGCTTGGCCTATGGTATACCTATATATACCTCATCGACACAATAATGATTTTCTTTTGACGTCATATTCTTTTGGTGGTGTGAATAAGTATGATTTTGTGCCAAATAATCGTCATAAGCGCGAAATATTGATTTTCTTCTTTCAATCGAAGAAAGCGGCGGCTGAGGATTATCGAGAGCTTCAGAACGTTTACGGAGTTACTGCTTTAAATGAAACAACGTGTGAAGATAGGTTCAAAGACGGTGATTTTGATGTTGACGACCGTTCGCGTGGAGGAAGACGAAATACCTTCAGAGACACTGAATTGACGGCATTGCTTGAGGGGGATCCGTGTCAAGTGCACGTAGAGTTTGCTTCAGTATTAGAAGTTACCCGACAAGCCATTTCCAAGCGATTGCTTAAGTTGGGAATGATTCAATGGCAAGAAACTTAGGTTCCTTATGTGTCGAAATAAAGGGACGTTATTTCGCTTGTGAACAACTGATTCAGCTACAAAAAAAGGAAGGGGTTTCTTCATCGCATTGTAACGGGTGGTAAAAAAATGGATTCATTACAGCAAGCCAAGAGAAGCTGTCCGGTTATGCTTTTACGTCGTCGCCACGGTCGAATATTCAAGCTGCGAAGGTTATGCTCAGTATTTACTGGAACCAGGTCGGTGTTATTGATTATGAGCTGTTGAAACCAAGCAAAACCATCACTGGGGATCAGTACCGACTGTAATTACCATGATTGAGACGAGCTCTGCGCGAGAAATGCGCAAATGAAAAAGTGATTCTTCAGCATGACAACGCTCGGCCTCATGTGGCCAAGCCTGCTAAACCCTACCTGGAAACGCTGAAATGGGAAGTGTTACCCTATCCGCCATATTCTACACATATTGCGCCGTTCGATTATCACTTGTTCCGTTCGATGGCACAGTTTCTGGCTGACCAACAGTTTCACTCTTATGATGACATCAAGGAATGACTAGATTCGTGCGTAGTCTCAAAAGGTGAACAGTTTTACCATGACGGACTTCGAGCTTTGCCAGAAAGATTGAAAAAAGTAGTAACTAGCGATGGGCAATACTTTCAATGAATCATTTGTAAACATGTTTTCATAATAAAGATGAATTTATATATAAAAAAAGAAAATAGGAGGAACTTAGTTGTGCACCTAATATTATTTTTATTAGTATTTGAAATCGAATCAAGTATTATGGAAAATTAATGTAAATGTTATGTATTGAATATCATATTGAGACTTGAAACTTATTCCAATACATAACTCCATTTCAGTACATTATTACAGCATTCCCTTACTAGAACCATTTCACATAAAAAGTGTTGATCTGGATACATTTCCGCAGCTAAAAATTCTCTGAAATTCAGTTTCACTTCCACTTTTAAAATGTCCGATTTTGTCTAAAGAATATGTTCTTCTAAGAATTCCGTGTTCCTGTCTGTCTGTGCGTTATTAAAAACAAATAATAATCACACAACACGTAAAACTGCCTTTGATCGCACCGAAATGCTTTTTAAAATTCTCAAAAACAAACAAATAAAACAAACTCAACTTCTATGATAGAAAAGCGACAAAAAGTGATAATTATTTAGAGAAAAATGTCAATAAATTTATAATGATTGAAAAATTATGAAATTTGATTGATCAATGCAATTGTCACTGAGGCGCACGCACATACACACACATGCCAACGGACGGACGGAAATGTTCCTCTTCCTGCTGCCAATCAATGCACAATCGATAGGTGTTTGAATGAACGAACGAACGAACGTCTTATCACAAACCACTTGAAATTATTGACAAACTAACAATAATAGAATTTGAGGTTCTGACTGAGGTCGCTGGTGCTGTTTAAACAAAATCAAAGGCGCAACAATCACAATTCAACCAGCTAACTAACTAAAGGCAGCCAGCCAAAGAACCAACAGAGTCAAAAGCCATCGAACAACAAATAAAGGAAAATGCAAAAGGAAACATCTCGTAAATGGGAAAAGTTTTATTTGTTTAGTATTTTGTACAAAACCTCAACGACATTATCGGCCAATAGTTGGTAATAATAATATTGGTAATAAGACTATCAACAAATCGGCTTACTTTGTAGGCAAGCGAGCGAACGCAGGAGGAGACACTCGAATGAGGGACTGTGCCTCATGCTGCCTGCCCAACACCACTTGGGTGCGTGTGGCACGACTCAGCGGCACAGCGAGTGATCGTGCATTGAAAATTAATTGTTTTCAAAGCTACAAAGAGCATTTATTCGAACCGAAATAATTGTATCTTGTAAGTTTGTTTTCTAAACTAAATACTCGTACGGTGTGTTTTTCTTTTCTTTTTTTTGTTTTTTTTTTTTTTGATCGGCTTCGTTTCTTTATATTATTTTCTAACCAATAATTAGATATCTTTTCACGTTAGTTCGTGCCTTAATACCAACTCAAATTGTGGGTTCTCGCAATGTATTTTAAATCAATTAATTGCTTTTATATGCGAGAGATAATTTCACTTTTAAACTCATTAATTGTCGAAAACATGATAACAGTTTGGAGGAGGGGAAGACAACAGTACGATTGCGTTGGCCACATGCCATTAAACGCGTTTGGTTTTCTTAATTTGTTTTTAAGGAAAAAAAAACATGCAGAGAACTGATTGCCGTTTAGAGATGATTTGAGGAAGGTAAATGGTGACGGTTCTTAATATAAATCAATTTATTTCGAAAACTGGAGGGCAGGCGCGAAATTGGACGGTCATTAAACAAAATAGGTGGGGTCGAAGCTTATATATTCCACGGAAAGGATAACGATTCGCAGTGTCTCGAACGATGCACTTACTTAGCTGGCAACTAGAACATACAATCTTTTCTACTATGTACATTCTATGTATGTTTTCTTATATATTATATGCATTATATGGACAATAATCCCAAGCGTATCGCATCGATTTTTTGTGCTTTTTCTAAAATTTCCCGCACCGAAATTTGACAGTATTTCACAAGTCTGGCACCTTCAAAAAAGTTTTGGCTATGCCGCAGCCTTTGGATCTATCCACACAATTTTACTCAGCCAATTTATTCTATGCTAAAACAAAAAATGACTCCTCATGTCATATTGAATCCCTAATCAAAGAGAAAAGAAAGCGAGAAGACGATGGCAAAAGCACAGATCTCCCTACCTCAAAGCTCGTCTCGACCAGTGCAAGTCAAAACTAAGGTCAACTTTGGATGAAAACAGAGAAATCTCCGAGGCTCGCCACTTATCTTGTCTAGGACCCACACAAATAACTGACTATAGCCTGTACGAGGCCACAAGGCAACTACAGCCTCCTTTAACACAGTAGTCTGCAATACGGATGAAAGATGGAGGATGGGCAAGGAGTAGTGATGAAAAAGTGAAAGAATTTGCTGATCATCTGGAAAAAGTATTTACTCCTAACTATACAATCTCTCGTGTGAATCCAAAGATCATTAGCCCAATGGTCACAAATCCCATGAAAATAAGACTATCTCTCTTAAAGAAAAATGTTCTCTTGTTGAAAATGAATAAATCTCCTGGATACGATAAAATAACAGTGAAAATGATTTCAGAACTCCCCCACAATATCCTCAAATTTGTTTTAATTATATTTAATGCTATACTTCGAATTGGATACTTTCCTCGATAATGGAAGCTGTCTGAAATAATAATGATCCCAAAACCTGGAAAGGAACTGACACAAATTACATCCTATCGACCCATAAGTTTACTCTCTATTTTATCTAAACTGTTTGAAAAGATCTTTCTCCAAATGTTGTGCTCCCATATTGAAGCAAACCATGTAATACCCACGCACCAGTTTGGGTTTTGCAAGGGTCATGGAACGACAGAACAAGTACACCCTATAGTAACCCAAATCCGAAAAACATTCGAAGATCGGAAATATTGCTCAGCTCTTTTTATAGACATCTCCCAAGCCTTTGATAAAGTGTGGCCTGAAGACTTTATTCACAAAATAGTCTCTTTTCTACCGGCAAATACCCACAAGCTCCTGGAGAGCTATCTGAAGGATAGATCTTTTGTAGTAAAATCGAGCGACTCTGTTTCAACTCACAGAAAAGTTTCAGCAGGAGTTCCTCAGGGCAGTATACTAGGCCCTATACTATATACCATCTATACCTCTGACATGCCTGTTCATTCCCTAATTCAAACCTCAACTTTTGCTGATGACACTGCATTCATGAGCACTAGCACTTGCCCATTAATGGCTTCTAGACAACTGCAGTCTCATATACATACATTAGAATATTGGCTCGAAAAGTGGAAGATGAAAGTAAATGCCACTAAGAGTGTACAGGTTACATTCTCTCTTAGACAGAACAATTGCCCAGCCCTCACTATTCACGGTAGTACCATACCCATTCATAACCATGTCTAATATATAGGTATTCACCTCGATCGACGTCTTACCTGGAAAAATGTGAGAAACTCTCTCATATCTCATGGAATGCAAGTGGATTTGCTTTGTATCTCATTACGTGAGAAGACTGCAGTAACATCCCACAGTATTCTACCAATGATTTTCACACCATTGTCATGCACAGACAGAATATGGCCTTTGCTAAAGATGGTATCAGTGGCGTTTACTGCAGATTTTCTCATAACTACCTCCAACAGCTTATTAAGAGGTCACACGATAGGTTGTTGCACTGACTAAAACTTTGTTTGCTAAGATCACGATCTTTGCCAATACTAAGCACTTCGTGCGTGTTAGTTTATAATGAATCAGCTCGGTTGATTGAAAGAGGGGAATTTAGGAATATAGGGAGTAAATTAAGTAATTTTTATATGTGTTACCATTGAAGGCGTAGTTCGGTATTTTTAAATTTTATTGAAATTCACATCGTTTTGCAAGTGACGAAAATTTAAGCCACTTCAGTTTAACAATTATGGATCACAGGGAAAAAATACAATTTCGATAAAATGACTAATTTGTGTGGGAGGTACCAGAGGCAGCGTGTCAATACTTCCATTTTCATTCTCAAAAATTAATTCATCAAGCTCATGATGACTGCCAAATTTGAATGAAATCAGCTAAACTGTTTGAAAAGTATAAAGTTTAGATTATAAAGTTTAATTTTTTTCTCTGCTTTTTAGAGTTCTAAACCAATACAATGCATGTAGAAAAAACTGTAGCCTGCTAATTAGAAATTGCAGAGGAGTGATTGAATTTCGGAAAATCGGAAAATTGACATAAGAGGTGGTAGAAGTGTCCAGGTAATGTAAAATTTTAATAAATTTAGAGCAGTTACATAAAATATGTAAAGTCTAATGTTTATTTATGGGTTATCTATATGGGAGGTACCGGAAGGAATGTGATTAATAAGTCAATTGTTCAAAATCTGAAGGATTTATATATATAAATATTTACAATCTCCGACAACTATCCGGAAGAATGTTGTACTGAGCCAAGTTTTAAAAAGTTTCATAAAGATTTATGACAACAAATCAGACAGATGAACATCGTTCAATTGATTTAAGAAGCCAAACTTTACCTGATAATTTAAATGCTTCTTATAGGATATAGAAAAGCGTCAATGAGTAATTTTGTTTATTGAAAAGTGTCGTGAAAAGACTTTTCTTTTAGGAATGTGGCGCGAAACACAATTTTCATACAGAAGTGTATCAAAGAATAAATTTTTCAATGTAATGAAAGGCGATTTTTAAATAGAAAAACCGTCAAATATAAAATAATCGTGGAAGGTCACTTTTCATACAGAGGAAGATTCTGGAAGACAAAATTTGTACAGAAGTCTGTTAGACGACACATTTTGTAAAGAAATATAACTTTCATGAAACTTTTCGTAAAAAATGTCTTTGAATAGACTGCTTTCAATTTGTTTCATATTTTTCAAACAGAAGCTAACTAGAAGAAGTCATTTCCGAATAAAACTGTCCTTTTCATACGAATGCAGAAAGTTTCTTCTTCATAGGGAAAATTTTGTTCAAAGAACTTCTAAATACGAAAAGTGTCTTCCACGAACCTTCATCCCAAAGTTTAAGTTTGGGATGACTCTTAATATATATGAGACCAGAATTCTACTTTAACTCTACAACAATTGACCCTTCGATGCTTTAAACATAATTAATAATTTAGACATTGAAACTATTTCATTTTACAAAAATTATCACATACCTATAAAAAGTTGTTTTGTGTTAAAAATAATTTGATGTTTGATTTCATAATGACAATTTCAAAACAACAACCCATTTTAGTGAACAATTTGAAATCGAAAAAAATATGTAATTGATATGAACTACAAATATATCTTTATCGTAGAAGATAAAATACGTAGTTTATAAGAATTAGGTGATATTGTCGAACAAAATAACATTAATGATTAAAAATCCACTTTTTCGTTTTGGATATACCGGGTTATTAATTTCTCACTTTCAAAAGTAAAGTTAAATAAAACACTCATAAAGCTATGATTTTGATTATACGTTTATTTCATTATAATGCTTGGAGCTTGCCATTATATATGATATATAATATCATTCAAATGACCACCTCTGTATTGGTTACAGCAGTGGTTCCTTTTGACGTAGTTTTCGACCATTTTTTCGCACATTTCAGGTGATATCTTGGCGACCACTTGGCGAATGTTGGTTTTCAAATGCTCCAACGTTTGACGATTATCCACGTAAACACGGTCTTTAAAGTAGATCCACAAAAAAAGTTTAACGGCGTCAAAGCGTATGATTTTGGTGGCCAATTGACGCACAAAAATTCACATCAAAAAATTACGCTTTCTGGAAACTTCTCCTGCAATAAAGCCACAATTGGTCATGTTGTGTGGCTCGGAGCACCGTTTTGTTGAAACCACATACCATCCCATTCATTATTTTCAATTCAATACCAAAAACTAGTCGGTTATCATACGGCCATGGCGCTCTGAATTGAAATTCGGATTATCCGCCACACTTCCACTAACAGGAACGATATTTTCTGCCGTGCATACATTGCGATGATGCACAGGCCTGATCACATCTGTAACGTTTCCAGTCTCTTCAAATTTCTTTATAATCTTACCAATTCCTTGCACAATAGATCGGTTATGATGACCACAATCACCCCATAATGCACGAATCATTATGTTTGAATCACTTCTTTTGTAGTAAGTTTTAGCTATTCTTACTCATTCTTCGGTTGCTAAGCTATCCATATTCGTAAATGGCAAAATATTCACTAAATAATAACACTTCGAATGACAGGTATATAACAGCTGACAGCCTTGCCAGACCGGCAGTTTTGAAACGTTAATATTTATTATTATATATCACAGTTTTTAAAGAAAATACTAAATAATTCTTTAAAACATATTTTTGTTAAGTAAATAAATTATAATTTAATAAATTAAATGACAAAACATTTCATATTCGGAAGCACTAGAGCACCATCCTAAGTTAGTCATTCGTGCGTTCTTTGTAAACGAGCAATTTTGTATGTCTGAATATAAAATAAACTATTATCCTATTTTCTATGTCCTGAGAAGCATTTTTGTTAAGACAATAATCTTGGAAAACAATTTCGCCTGTGAAAAGAAAGAGTGGTCTAAGAAACTTTTACATATAATGTGGCTTCCAAGATACCTTTGTAAATGTAAGGAGATTATCGTGGAAGATATTTCATGCAGAAAAGTGTCATGAAATATGCTCTTCATATAGGAAAGAGCACTAAGAAAAGATATTCATAGAAAAAAGTTTGACGGAGGATACTTTCCATATACAAACATAGTATGGAAAATAACTTTCTGGAAGAAAAATGTCACGAGAAATACTTGTTAGGAAGAAAAATGTCATTACGAATATTTCTTATGAAGAATAGTATAGTGGAAGGCGCTTTTAATGAGGTAGTTTTCCTAGAAGCCACTTTTCATGTAGAAACGCTTTTCTCAATAGTGTCAATGAAGTCACTTTCCATATAGGAATATGTATTAGGACACTCCTCCGTATGAATAGTATATATCAAAGCACTTCTTCTCTTTCTCATACAAAAAGTTTTTTTCAAGACTCATCTGCGCACCAGAAGTGTGTTCCATGACACTGCTTCCCATGAAAAGATATCTTTTCGTACGAAGGTTGCAATCCGAGACACTTCTTCATATGAAAAGATACTTTATCTTGGAATGTAAATTTGCTAACAGAGCCAGATTTGCTTTGTTATTCCGCAACAACTGTTCAAACCTTTAACGGTATAAAATAAATAATTTGCATATGAAATTATTAGAGGTTTATTTTCATCGTGACAATTTCAAAACCAATTTAAATTTCTTATCAAGAGAAATACAAGAAAATAAGTTATTAATCATTAATTTAACTTACTGGAAATCAATTTTATCGGTGCACCAATAAAAATCAACTAATAAAAAAATTGTCAGTTATAAGTATAGTTAACTAATATGGTTAATTTAAGTCATTGGAAATCAACTACGAATTTCTTCAACTATACAACTGTTTCTTTTTCGCTGTAGGTCTTGATGTATAATAAAGGTTTTAATATAATTTTATACCAATCTGTACCGCACTGTTTAAATTAACTAAATTGACGATAGCGATTTTCAACTTTCTACTTAGTCTAATTTTACAGTCATTATTTGTGAAGGCCGCAAAATTATTATTGAGATTGATTTTTGGAGTAAAGTGAGTGCAAACTATTATGAAACATTGAATACAAAATAGTAGGAACCTCGGTTACAGAACTAAATATTATGATTTCATCCTTTGTGTCCTCGATATACAAACATTAAATTACTTGAACTACTTTCAAGTTTTCTAGTTTATTATATATAATACATTTGAAAATTCTAATGCAAAAACACTTCAATTCCTTGCAACTCTCATAGGACAAGTCGTAACATTTTCCATTCTTAACAACACCAAATTGTGTGAGAAGACCATAAAATCGAATTTACACAGTTCCGTCTTTATATCTGCCGAAATTTCTATTTAATCATATAAAAATCTCTTATCCCTTCCTTTTTTACCTTCCGAAAATCATAAAAAAAATTTTACGATACATGAGGAAGAAAATGAAAGGAGACATCGCAACCAGCGCCAAAGTGCTCTAAATTATGGAGCACAAAATAAATAGTTGTGTTATGGAACGCAATCTCAACATTTCATATTTTATAATCTTAATATAATTTACAACGCTTGTTAAGGGGTTTCTTTAGGACTATTGCCATAACATAAAAACGGATATAAAAACTATATGACAAAGAAGTGTTCATAAAAAAACCAAACGGCGACCACCCACAGTCAACAGATTGAATAAGGAGAGCGATGAGCACCATCGAGCCAACAAATCATTCCGTGTAACCAAACGCACTGCCTTATATTACATTATTTGATTGAAATGGCAGAGTGGATAAATATGCATCCGTAAGTTGTTCACCGTGTTAGTGTTAAGTATTGTGGCCGTCCCTGCATGGTTTTATGACATATTTTGTGGTACATGATGTCACAATTGAATTATCACCTTCAAAATACGCACATTTCATTCAAATATACAAACACACACTGAAAGTGATCCCCAATTCAAAAATTCATGTGAATCAGCAATGTATCATTTTGCTTCCCTTTGCCATTAACATCTTTCTCCGTTTTCCTCAATTCGCAGCGCAATTGAGCTCCTCCGCATTTGCTGTAGTTCATTTAAAGTAACTGCAATTTACTTGTGATATTTTGGCAGATGTTTATGTGTTAATGATCATTGCACATTTTTCTATTTTAAGGGTTTCTCATCTGTGGTCGAGATGACGCAGTCAATTGAATAAGTGGTGGCACGTCGGACTGCATTGAGGGTAACCCGCAGTATCATTTATGTTGCGCCACATTAAGGAAATCTCTTTTGTATGCACATCAAGAGCTGAAGGCTTAATTACAAGGACACTTTAATTTTATGGCAAATAAACCACCCTTGTTTTGGGCGTCACGCACTGTACGAATTCAAAACATAATTTATCACCTTTTAATTAGATAATTTTCAACTATTTAGAGCTCTGCGGAAAATTGAAAGATAGCGCAGGCATTACAGAGAAGTATTGTAAAATGTGGGATGCTGTGTGGAAACTTCAATTAAAAGAAGATGGTTATGAAAACTGAATTTTTAAATTCACGAAAAAGATGTAAAAAGAAAAAATTTAAAACCAGAGGTTATGCCGTGCTATATTCAGAATTATAAGTTAAGTACGCAATCTGCACACAATTACAAACGAATCTAGGCAACTAAAATGACTTCGTAATAAATTGTGGAAAATTTGATCTGCCTGGAATAAAATATTTTTATTAAACAACTATAAATTTCACCAATAACATTATTGAAAAAGATTACACTAAAACACACGAGAACAGCAAAGATGCAATATTCGGCTAATATTTGTATACGTATTATTCATTTAGTGGTTTCAAAACCGCCGGTCTGCCAAGGCTGTCAGCTGTTAAATACTGTTATCTAAAGTGTTATTTACTTAGCATATGAATCGTTTAATAGCCGAATAATGTGTAAAAACTTACTACTGATTCAAACGTGGCTACATTACGTGCACTACGCTTTGATTATTGTTTATTATGATTATAAAAACATTTGAAGAGGCTGGAAGCGTTACTGATCTGGCAAGAGTGCCAGCTGTTAAATACCTTTCATCTAAAGTTTTACTTATTTAGTGAAATGTTTTCCTTTTACGAAAGTGTATCGTTTGCCAACTAAAGAATGCGTAAAAATAGTTAAAACTTACTACTGATTCAAACGTGGATACTTACGTGCACTACGTGTTGATTATGGTTGGTTGGCAAGAGTGTCAGCTGTTAAATACCCGTCATCTAAAGTGTTATTTATTTAGTGAAACGTTTGCCATTTAAGAAAGTGTATCGTTTGCCAACTGAAGAATGCGTAAAAATAGTTGAAACTTACTACAAAAATGGTGATTCAAACGTGAGTTTTCAATCGCACAAAATTGCATGGATTCCATCTTTAGAAGTGCTAAAAATGTGATTTTTATTTGGATGACTTTAAATTTTTTTGCTAGGTTGCTCTTGCTCTGAACTAACGAACAGTACCAAAGCAAATTATATCGCTTATACAGGGTGGGCCATATGAGTGTTGGCGATTTAATTCTTCAATTTTTCGGTAACGCGCGGCGCGTGGAAATTTCCGCTTCCTGGAAATTTAGTCGCCATGGAGCCGTACACGATAGTGCAGCGTGCATTTTGTGTCGGAGCGTATTACGAAAACAATAAATCAGTGATTACTGCACGACGTTTGTATCGGCATGAACACGGTTTACACGATTTAAGTGAAGTTCCAAGCGCCAATGTGATACGAAAATGGATCAGAATGTTCGAAACAACCGGCTCAACAGTGTCGTGTGGGCTGGGATAACGTCAACCGGTATTATTGGACCATACTTTTTTGAGGACGAAAGAGGGCATGCGATGACGGTTAGAGCGAACAATTTTTGTAACATGCTAGCAGACTATTTGGTGCCAGCTTTGCAAGAACTTCAAGGCAATACCTTGAGGATGTGGTTTCAACAGGATGGGGCCACATGTCATACGGCTAGGGTATCCATAGAGCTGCTGAAAAATGTTTTTCCTGGAAAACTCATTTCGAAAAGGGGGGATATTGAATGGCCCCCACGTAGCCCCGATCTCTCTCCATGCGATTATTTTCTATGGGGCTACCTCAAATCGGTAGTCTACGAGAATAATCCGACCAATTTAGAGCAGTTGAAGAGGAACATTATTCAGGAAAGTAGCAAAATACCGAGAACAACTTTTCAACGAGTTTTCAAAAATTTGCGACTTCGGTTCCAAGAATGTCAAGCAGCCGAGGGAAGCCATTTGGACAACATTATTTTTAAGTCTTAAAAATTCCCATGCTTCTACTTTTTAAAAATACAAATATTTTTTTTTTTTTTATGTTTCGTAGTTTTGTT
This sequence comes from Philornis downsi, assembly GCA_019455685.1. NCBI lineage: Eukaryota > Metazoa > Arthropoda > Insecta > Diptera > Muscidae > Philornis > Philornis downsi. The sequence continues at coordinate 2,894,679 of JAHXMU010000232.1, forward strand.
TTAATTGAATATTTAAACCGCCAACACCCTTATGGCCCACCCTGTATATACGCCTATGGATTTATTCTAAATAAGCCAATTTGTATTCAAAATACCTTTAGGAGTGTGGCAATGCCTTTCATTTATCACGCCCGAAACTCTTAACTACCCAGCAAAATTTTGTAGAACTTGTTGGAACAGTCATATATTGTAAAACAATTTCTTAGATAATGATCGATTAAGCGTAACTTGTTGTAGAGCATCTTCCGTGAAGCACAAAAGTAATTATGAGAAATATAAATATCTTAGAAAATTTTTAAGATGCTAAGTGTGTATATGGTTGGTGTAACGATGCATATTCGCACCCACCGTGAATACTGTTTCTATCGAAATGCTTTCCCGCATTATTCCCAATACTGCTAGCTACTAATCTGGTTTAATTACAGCTACGAATCATATAGCTACGTTTTCATATAAAAATTGGATCATCCAACACGAAAATTCCATAAGATTGTCTTGTAACATCCATTTTGGTACGAACACTCTTTACTGGACTAATTGTAAAATTGCGAAATATATTTTTGAAACATTACCAAATGATTGCTGTACATGTGATCATGTTTTACTTTTGCTTCATGTAACCGGTTGGTTTTGAGGCAAACTTAAACAACCCATGAATGAGATATGAGAGAGTTCCTCACATTCTATTTTTAGGCTGACTGAAACCGGACGTACAGTTTAACGACGATTAAAGTAGTTTGAGAGGCTTTTACCAGACTTGTCGATTACTCCTCTGCTCGAAGTGTTCGTCAGATATATCGAGGTGACCGTCGCTCAAATAATGATAGGTGGATGTGTGCGGGATTGAACCAGCGATCATGCGAACGAGAGTCCAGTATACTGACCGTCGCCCCACGGTCAGTCAACTTTTATTACGCTTTAATTCTTTTGCTAGGAACCAAAAATATACCACTCCCCTTCTGACACTCCTCATACTTTTATGTCAAAAATCGAAATCCACTTAAAAAGATTACCGAAATTCTTGTAGTTATTAAGTTGGCACAATCGTCCTACATACTTCCACGGAGTTTGAGCACGATAACTCTTGTAGTTTGTCTGCAATAATCGATTTTATCAGTTCATCTTAAGTTAAATTTTTTTTGAAATACATAGAAATGCCGGGGTAAGAATTTGCCTCAATTTTTCAGAAGAAATCTTGCAGTGAATCAATTTTATCAAAACCACGTTTGCGGTACAGTGCATATGAGTGGTACAGTGCATTGAAAATGATCGAAACGTGGTGGACATTTTACTTAGCTTTGGACGGCCATCAACGTCTTTAATTGAAGTTAACAATTGATAAAATAAAAGAAATTGTAAATTAAGTTTGAGAAAAAACCCGCTAAACTTGCCGTATCTCGCGAATATTATACTTTAATCTATGGCCACATTTGCCATAGCTGACAATCACATTATAAAATGCGCAGTGTGATTAGCACGGTGAGATGTACGTAAAACACTCGTGGACTGTATCTCACAAATCAATTCGCACCATTGTATACAATTATACGGATATGAAACACATTGCGGCTCGACTAGTTCCTGAATTTTCCTCAAAACCTCAATCGCATAAAGGTCGCCAACCACAAGCTAGAATGAATCAATTCCGGTGGTTATGTAAACAAGCAAAATTGTCTTACATGGGGCTTGGAGAACCCAGAAGTGATTGTAGTAAAATCATTGCGCCGGGAAAAAGTGACTGATTGTTGTGCATTAATATCTGGTGATGTCATTGATTCGTATTTTTTTTTTTCGAAAACTACCAGAAAAGGATCCACTGCTACAACCAATCCAGTGTATTTCATACATAATGACAAAATCTAAGCATTATGACATGAAAGTTTCATTGAAATAATAGCTTCATGTGTGTTATATTTAACTTTACATGAAAACGAAAAATGAATAATCCTATATATTTATTTAATAGCTATAAATTTGACAAATAACATTATTGTTTTTGTGTGAAAAGAAATTACCCAAAACCGCACGAGAACAGCATAAATTCAATATTTTTCTAAGAGCTTATTTATATTTGTCGACTGTAATCGATATCCGATGGATATGAGTGGATTCAAATTAATTTTCATCATATTTTGTTGATGTCGTAAATAATTTATCTTACCATGTACATTTAATTAATAAACATTTAATGAAAGTTTATAAATAAGACCTCCATTTTTGTTCAATGATTTTCTGTTATCGTTTAGCAATTTTTGATCCTAGATTGTAAGAATGACTGATCTTCCCCACGAAAATACTGGAATAATTTGGTAATTATGTTTCCATTTATTTTGATCGATTTTCCATTCAACAACACTTTCGTGCTCTTGAATAAATTAAAATCCAGGGTTAAAATATTTTTTTTTAGTTAATTATTATTTTTTTATTTATTTTATTTTTATTGTAAATATAGAAAGTGCAATTTTATTTTATATAAATAACTAGTTTTGGAGACGATAAACCGATAAACCACCTCCTTACTTATTTACGCATTTGCGACACCTGATAGGAGAGTTATTCATTGCGGCCCAAAAGATTGAATTAATTATTGTTCAATCCATATTTCTTCAATTCAGTCAGATCCCTTGGTTTCGTTTTGTACGCCTCTTGCTTGACACAACCTCATTAAAAAAGTCTGGTGCAGTCAGGTCAGGTGAGCTTGGAGGCCAGCGGAAAGTAAGATTTCTGCATTTTAATTTGTTTGGGAATATTCGTTGGAGCTTCGCCATAATCGGACTGTTCATGTGTGCAATAGTTCCGTCTTACTGGAAACAAAAGCTGTTGAAACGGGTACGTCTTCTGCGCAGTTCTGGGTAAAAAAAAAACTCCTTTAACATCTTAAAATAACGGTCTCCATTTGACCCTGTTTCGTGTTTTTGTAGCTCGATTCGTGCGGCACCCTGTAGCTTTGTTGCGGCAATTTTAGCTTATTGGCAAAAGTGTGGTCTCTCCTGTCCTTTTAGCGAACGAACAGATCGGAGATCGGACAAACCCCCAGACCCAGATTTTTACTAATATTAAGAAAATATATCTACTGTGTGTCTCAAAAGAAAACTTGGTGTTCCACCGCCTGTCATTTTTTGGTGAGCCAATTCGCCACCGATTCAATTGGCTTTATTAAGCCGCTGATATCACCGGCACGGTGCCGCATTTTTGGCTATTCCAACATTTTTGACAAATTGTATTAACACTGTCAGAGCTATCTCGTTCAATTTATAAATCAGTATATGAGTATGCATCAAATGCAACAGTATTTTTCAATAAAAAATTTCATAAGCCGATGTTGCCGCCGTCAATTTTGCATATGCTTCAAGCTCTGATAGATAGAAGGACACTACAGAGTTTTTTTTTTTTTTTTTTGCAGCATATCGCGTGTTGTGCTTGCGAGTGTTTTACAAAAATATTGATTCGACGACTGTAGCAGATTCAGCACTTAAATAATGCGATTAGAATTCCCCGAAAATGGGTCAAAAAACTTGAAAATGCCACTACAACACAGAAATTGTAGAAAACGCAGAGATACAAACAGTACAAATCTTTCAATTTGGAAGAGAGCAAGCCTTTTAAAATTGCGTGGATCATCACAATGTCGCCTTTTTGCACAGAGACTTAAAGCTGCAACCTTATAAATTTCAACTGGCGCAGAAATTAACGGCCCAGGATGCCAGTGATAGTACTAACTTCTTAAAACAGGTAACTAAGCGCTTTTTAATAATAAATACAAGCAGTGCTGTTGCTACTGAATGACATTAAATCCGAAATAAAAGTATCAGACACTCCAAACCATATGGGCTACAATATCATCTCGAGGAATTGCAGGCCCTTCATTTTTTGAAGATAAATGAACGTGTTGTTACGCTGAACTCAGAGCGTTGTGTGGAGATATTAGACAATTTCTTGTTGCTTAAACTGCAAAACAAACAGAGAATACACAGGGTGATTTTTTAAGATTTACGTTTTTCAAGTTTACAGTATTGGTTGGTAATGGCGTCCAAACGTAATCTGTCAAAGTGAAAACTGTACAGTATACTTTGCCACTTTATCATGGAAAGACTAACAAACGAGCAACGATTGCAAATCCTTGAAATTTATTATCAAAATTCGTGCTCTGTGACAAATGTGCATCGTTTGATACGACCATTTTATGGTCGTCATAATCGACCTGCTGAATCAACAATTCGGATACGTAAACAAGCAAAACTGTCGCATATGGGGCGATGAGCAGCCACATGCCATACATGAATTACCGATGCATTCCGAAAAAACGACAGTCTGGTGTGGTTTATGGGCTGGTGGCATCATCGGTCCATTTTTCTTCAAAGACGACCGTGGAAGAAACGTTACCGTCAAAGGCGAACGATATCGAGCCATGATGCACGATTTTTTTTGCCCCGATTGGCTGATTTGAACTTGGTTGACATGTGGTTTCATCAGGACGGTGCAACATTCCACACTGCTCGTGAAACAATGGATATGTTGAGGGATGATCTTTCGATTTAACGCCTCTTGATTATTTCTTGTGGAGTCATGTCAAGTCGTTAGTCTATGTGGACAAGCCGAACACTATTGAAGTCTTACAGGGTAACATAACACGCGTTATTCGTGGAATACAGGGCAAAATGCTAGAAGAAGTGACGAATTATTGGACCTTCCGAATAGACATTTTGAGACATAGCCGCGGACAACATTTACTTAAAATTATCTTTAAAAATTAAATGGCAAAGACCAATTTTTCGATTCCAATAAAAAATTTTAATATATCTGTGGTCACAACCCGTAACAGCCTAACTCGAGTTAGGACACAATTGAGTTATTAGCACCATCGTATTCAGCGTATCTAAATTTATTTGCTCTAAATTTTTCATGTTTGTATCTCTTCTAGGAATTCAATTAATCCTAAAAAACCTAATAGCTTAAGTTATTTTTCTAAATGACTGTTTTGGCATAACTGCCTCAGTCAATTTAGGATTACAACAAATATAAACATTATTTTTTCATCATTGCCTAAATCAACTTAAGTCGTTAATCCAAAAAAAATAAAGAAACAATTTTATTTTCCTAACTTGAGTTAAGCTCTTATTCCGAATTACAATTTCGTTTTTGATAAACATAAATTGAGTTAAGGTCTATCTCCAAACTTAAAGTTTTTTATTTAATCTGCAATGATAGCCTAACTCAACTTAAACTTTTTGACTTTCTTTCGTTCAACAATTCACAAGAGCCTAAGTGTCTTTTTCGATGATATCTTTTGACTGCGGGAATAAACAACTATTTTGTGTTAACAGCTAAGTAAAGAAATTCGTTTCCTTGGAATCTGTAGCAAAATTTTCCAAAAAACACCTTCTCCTGATTTTCAGTGAAGATTCAAAACTTTAAACTCCTGTACTGAAAATGTTGAAAAACAGACTTAGGCTGTTATGGGTTGTGACCACAGATATGATGCAAATTTGAGTGTTTTATTCGATTTAAAAAAAAAAAAACTACGATTAAAAAGTCTCCATATATTATGCATGTCTGGCTGCTACATGCGTACAACATGATACCACCCTTGTGGTACCTGCCACACAAATTGGCTATTTAGTCCAAATGACTAGAAATTGATTTCCAGTGAAGGCGACGTAAATTAGATTTCCACGCACTCAGATCTGAAGTTTATGACAATAAACTGACTTTCGTAGCTCATTTGAATGAACATATCCGCCACGAAGTGGCAGACATCATAGAGACAGACATCTTTTGAGACATCCTGTGTTGTACGGTATGTCAGGTGAATACTGAAATTTGTTACAAATGAAATGACAAACTTAAAAATATTGATTGAAAACAATTGAGGAAAAATATATACATTTCGATACTAAAGGACAATTACAGACTGTTGGTATCAGTCCTTTTACATTGAGGTCTACTACTCAGCAAAATAACCTGAAAGTCTTTCAAAAAGAGTAACATTTTCATCACTTCCAATAGCGCAATATATGCGCTATATCATTTACAAAGAAACATTTTTATACAGTTCCCAAATCCGAACTAATTATTATTATTAAATTGAATTGCATTTAAATACTATTTGGATTGGATATTAATTTGGATACGACAAGCACATAATCACTTTTAATGGAAACACTGTTTCCTGTGGTATAATTCCGGTCTAAAAACTTTGATCCAAAAACAAACTTTCTCTGGTCAAATGGAAAATTTGCCCCAGAGTGACTGCTTTTTCATTGCTGCAATAACTCTCGTGAAAATGTGAAGAAGACACACCATAAAATCCCGATTTCTTGCTATGACAAGCCTATGTTAAATTTATTGGTGATTACGTACATTTTCATCACTTTGCTCCAAAAATTGCGGTGAATTTCAGCTTCCGCAGATGCACTTCTTTGCTGGGTATTTAATACTTAAATAAAAATAACATAAAATTGTTATTGTCACCATTCATTCCTCGTATACGAAAAATTGCTATAAAAAATACACTGATTTAAAATAAAACTGAGTTTGTTGTTTTCCATTTCTTTGTTTAATTGCCTCTTATAAATTTTCACCAATAATTTTTCTTAAATTTATTTAAGAAATTTCTCATTTCATTTTCCAATCTTTCACAATTTAAGGGGAAAAAGTGTACGACGACAAATGATTGTTATTTATATTTTAATTGGCTCCAAGTGTATCTTGTTCATTCTGTTGTTCTATTGTTGTTGCCATTCTTCTTTTCGATGTTGTTATTTTTGTTGCATTTTTGTTGTTTTTGTTGTTTCCAACATGGCAGCAGACTTTATCTAATAAACCCTTGTGTTGAGCAAGTTTTAACAAATGTTTTTTATACCCCCCTACAACACACTTGGCCCATTCCACACGTGTATACGACGAACTTGGGCTGGCAGTCTCCACCCCCAATTGCAGAGATTGAACGTAAAAGAAACAAAAAAAAAAAAAAAATATATAAATACATACACAAGTTTTTTATTCTCAATGGTGTTATTATATAGAAACATACATTGTTATCTACAAATATAAACATGTATATATGTATATATACTGGTCCGATGTTCTTATGTATATGATCATCAACATACCTGTTATGAGTCTATTTAGTAGGTATTATAAAGAAAAAGTTTGTACAGAGTTTTATTAACCTTTTGCTTCAAGCAATTTTGTTTGCTTTTCATCGGTGCGTACGAATTCCTTGAAAATGATGTTTCCTATTAGTTTCCTGCAACTTTTGTGAGGGAAAATTACCAAAGTTTCCTTGTGGCTCCCTTGAGTACATAGTGTTTCAATGGGGTGTATTATGTGCTTAATACACGTTAGTTTTAATAGTTTTTGTGTGTTTATGAATAAAGGTTTGAGAACATTTCAGATAATGTTAACAATACTTATGAATTTGAGGATAAGCTGAATTTGAGGATAATTTAAGCCATGCATTTTACCTATTTCAAAAGGTAAGGTAAGATATTGTCAAAAAGCTAACAGGAGTCAAATATGCTAAATTGGCAATGATTCCCTGCTAATAATCAGTTGTTTGCTTCTTTGGGTGCATCCTTCTGTTTTTTTTTTTGCTGGTTACAAATTTACCGTTTTGAGACATTAATGGTTTTCCGTTAAATCGCCACTGAAATCTGTTATAACTTTCGAAATATGTAGAATTTCGGAATCGCGATTAGAACACAATATGAGTCTTAAGGACATACAAAATAATAACAAAAAATGATTTTTTGCTAAT
>JAHXMU010000232.1:2902837-2921667 GCA_019455685.1 Philornis downsi
GACGGACATTTTTACCGTGACAAAATTCGAACTTTGCCAAAAAGATGGGAAAAAGTAGTAGCTAGCGATGAGCAATACTTTCAATGGATCATTTTTAAACATGTTTTCGTAATTGTGAGAACTTAGTTCAACATCTAATACTAATAATAACCAAGCAAAAGATGCATCGAAAGAAGCAAACATTCAACACATTTTGTGATGGGGAAGTAGTGGGAAATTTTGTAATCGTCAATGATATTAACATAGCGTTGTCATAGGAAGGAAACATTATTTTATAATGCAACTTCTCTATAGAGTCACGATTGATGTAGGTGTGACGAAAACGTAAATCTTTGGTTGCAGTTTTTCATTATTCAAAAGAATAATGTTTATTCAGTATATGTCGTCAGAAAAAATGCTCTATTGAAAAGTATTTCCCTGATGTAAATAATTCCACTAAAACTGCTTATTAAAACAGCATCCTTAAGGGTTGTTTGTAACAAAACCTGCCCGCAAATCTCGATGAACTTGATATTTTCCGTACCAAATCAGTAAATAGGCACTGAACTCGAAAGGCATCTAATATTCCGTAGGATCGAAGCTTATAATATATTGGGGACGGACACTAACGATATAAAGTCTTATGGCGAGTATTGGACATTCGTAGTTTTTACAAATCGAATGACAAACTTTGTATATCCGTCATCATATAAAGCGGAATAAACAAATGTTTTCCCCAACAACTTTAAATGAAGCTCCTTTACATGGACTATTAAAAATTGCGTCTTCATAGCGTATTACGTAAGGATTTAGAGTATTTTATAATAACATATTTCGCCTTAATTTTTACGAATTATAAATGGTAATCGCACCAATGTTTTTAAGTACTTCATAACTTTGTTTAGAAGTCGGTTTAAAGGTGCTTCGTTGGAAGTTGCAAGTGTTATACATACATGGATTGTATCCTCAGAAATTATGAATCCAGTTAGGCAACTTCAACTTTTTTTTTTTTTTGCTGGTTAGGGATATAACGTGACTTATCAATAATCGCTGTTTTAAGAAATTGTTATAACTTATGAACTACATGGAGTTTTGAAGTGGAGATTGAAAACAAATAAGCGTTTAGAAAAGGACGACAATAATAATAACCAAACCCGACTGTCGTCCTCTCTATTTAAGTCGTTTCCTTCTTCAAGCACGCATACATAGGGTTATCCATTTTTCGTTTTCAAGTAAAGTTAAATAGAACACACATTAAGCCGTGATTTCGATGAAACTTCTACTTCATTACAATGCTTGGACTTTGCCATTACATAATACGAAATACAATTTCATTTAAATGACCGCCTCTGGATTGGTTGTGGCAGTGGATCTTTTTGAGGTCCATTGACACCCCCAGATCATAATGTGCACTAAACAGTCACTTTTTCCGCATGCAATGGCTTTTCCATAATCACTTCTGGGTTCTTCGAGCCTCATATGCGACAATTTTGCTTGTTGACGTAACCAACGAGAGAGAAATGAGCTTCATCGCCGAAGATAATTTTGTTCGATTGAACAAAACACCTTTGACTCACCACTATGATTTCGATAAAACTTTTATTTCATTATAAAATGTTGACCTTGACCTTTTGACGAAATACAATTTAAATGACCGACTCTGGATTTGTTGCAGCAGTGGTAGTCTTCGAAAAAAATATGGCCCAATGATACCTCCAGACTATAATATGCATCAAACAGCCACTTTTTCCGCGTGCAATGGCATTTCCACGATCACTTTTGGAGTCTTCAAATGCGACAATTTTGTTTATTGACGTAACCACCGAGTGAGAAAGGAGATTTAACGCTAAAGAACATTTTGTTCTGTTGACAGCACACGTTTGAACCACAATTTTTTTAATAAATTTTAACTATTTTTTCGCATTCTTCGGTTATTAAACGATGCGTATTCGTAAATGGCAAAGCTATTACTAAATAAATAACACTTCAGATGACAGGTATTTAACAGTTGACAGACTTTCCAGACCTGTAACGCTTTCAGTCTCTTCAAATTTCTTTATAACCTTCTTAATTCCTTACACAATAGGTCGACAGTGACGATCATAATCACCCCGTAATGCGCGAAAAGTACCTACGTTTGAAGTAGGCCTTTTTTGTGAGTTTTAACTGTTTTTACGCGTTTTTCACGATTCATATTCGTAAATGGCAAACCTTTCTCTAAATAAATAATGCTTTAGATGACGGATATTTAGCAAATGACTTCATGGCGGTGGTGAAGAAGATGTTCCCTAGCAGACTGATTTCGAAAAGAGGTGATATCCCATGGCCCCCACGTAGTGCAGACTTGACGCCTCTTGATTTGTTTTTTTGTGGGGATACCTCAAACACAAAGTCTACAGTTATAATCCAAGAAACATCGTTCAGCTCAAGGAGAATATTCGTAGTGAAGTGGCAGCCATTACACCAGTATTACTGAAGAAAGTTTTCAATAATTTTCGTTTGCGGTTAGAGGAGTGCCGTCGTAGAGAGGGTCACCATTTAAATGATGTTATTTTAAAAAATAAACTCCATTTATTACTCTACAATGCCTTAGATTTATGTTAACCATTCCTTTTGTATTTATTTTTTAATCTATTTTTTAAATATGCACGTTCTATTGCTCCACCCTGTATAATATAATATAATATAATATAATATAATATAATATAATATGGATTTATTAGTTTTCATTTTCACTTGGAAAATAGAACTACGTGAAGTTTTGGAGTTAAAGCAACTTATTTCAACATTAGAAAATTTGCCAATATTTTTGTAACAAATATATTTTTTGAGCGCGAATTTTTCTGCTAATTGTCGTTCTTCCTTTCAGTCCTTTCATACCAAACGTTACTGAAGCAATCAAATCGGTCTATTTTAAAAATTAATCTAATAACGCTGGACGAAAGAACTTATTTCGAATAAATTGAAAATATGTGGAAGACATTGCAAAAAAATTTACAAAATCATTTTAAAAAAATCTCAACTGTCAGCAATCTCAACTGTACTTTTTTTTGACAAAACAACTTAAATCTGGTGAATGTTCTTTGCTAAGTTTAAAGTTTTAAATATTAATTTCGTAATTGAGAGTAAGTTAGTTTAATACATTTGTATGTGGAAGGTGATGAAATTCCGTCTGCAGATATAAGTGATGCCGCAAAAAGTGTTTTATGAAAACTGAAATTATATTTCCATTTAACTATTTTTTGGCTGGCGCTCAGTCCCAACCAGAAGTTTTTTAGAACCCCTCTAGATTATCAGCACAGAGATGACCGGCGCTCAGAGATAGATCATATGCACAATGTTTGTGTGTACTAGTCATTATGCCAAGAAAGACTAGGTGTGTTACATATCAATAAATCGTTGTACTCCTCAAGAACGTGGGCTAATTATGAGCTTTAATTAGTTCTTAAGCACATAATTCTCTCTTATGCACGAAATAAATCTGTTCTGTTTTTGAGTAATGAACCGCTAGGTTCCAAAACTAGTCGACTTAACAAAGAAGACACATAAAAGTTGGAAAGACGTTTCTTTATATTTCAACATAATCGAATTTTAGCTCCATACACTTTTTCCAGCGACATTCAACAGCTTCTGTACCCTGCTTATAGTCAGAACTGTCAAACTCCTTAAAATAGCCATCAACCGCTGACGCCATCTTTTCGTTGTTAGCAAATCTTTTACCACCAAGCTATCTTTTCAAATTTGACAATAGAAAATAGTCCGAGGGAGCTAAATCTGGTGAATAAGGTGCTTGATGAAGCAATTCGAACTTTAATTCATTAATTTTGACCATAACAACAGCGGATTTATGAACTGAAACATTGTCTAGATGAAGCAACACTTTCCTCCTTGCAGAGACCCCATTTTTCCATAATTTCATCACCTAAATGCTGCAATATGTAAGCACAATATTTGTCTTTAATGGGTTTTTCTTTCTGAAGATAATCAATAAAAGCGATCCCATGTGGATCTGAAAAAAACAGACGGCATATGCTTGACTGCAGATGAAACCGTCTTCGCCTGCTGTGGACACGATTCTCCTGTTCAAGTACATTGTTTTGACTGCTTCTTAGTACCAGGTGTAAAGTGGTGGTCCCATGTCTCATTTATGGTTATAAATCGATGCAAAAATTCGGTTTTATTGGGGGGAAACATTGCCAAACACTCTACTGAAACATCTTTACGACGTTGTTTTTGCCCTATTGAAAGCAAATGCGGCACCCATCTTGCACACAGCTTTTTCATCTTCAAATCTTCTGTCTATAAACGATGTATATCACTTTTTGAAATGGCTATCACTTCAGCTAACTCATGCACCTTCAGCCGACAATCATTCAACACTATTTTGTGGATTTTTTTAACGGTGTCTTTTTGCTTTTCTTGTGTTTGGACCTTCAGAGTTGTTGGCGCGTATTTAAAAGTATTTTAGAGCATTTCCATCACTTTTTTTTTCAATGTTACTGGTGATTACATTTGCATTTTCCTGTGTGAAACTGAAAAAATCCAATTCCAATTTGATAACAATTACTTTTAACGTACTCTGCTGTGCCTTATGTACGATGCAGAAGCGGAGAAAAAGGACTACATTGAAAAGGCTATCTAGAAAAATACTTAATGAGTACACATCATAAAGAACATAAGATACGTCTCTACAATTAGCTCCATTTAATTAATTATGGATGGCATAATGTAAGGTGAGAAAATTACATTGGACAAATAATCTTACACAATAAACTTAATGAAGATTGCAGAAAACGATAACCAAGACTTTGCTATCGAGGTAAGGTGGACATATTGCTGCAGAATGTACGATAAAAGTCGTTCACAATTTTCACTTGCCCAGTATGTTTCTAAGCTTAATCTAATTAATAAACTACGTGTTAAATTCAGTATAAAAACTTTTAGTGATAAAAATTTTACAATAATTTTAATAGCAAAATTCACGAAGATTTCATAAATATCCCCATGATTTCATTCATCATTCATACACTTGTTAAACACATCAGTCTAAAAACCGCAATAATTCACATAATAAAATTAATGTGACAAGTTCTTCGGTGCATTTAAACATTTCCATTTACAAGTTTAACACATGCTTAATGCCCCGGATAAGATGTGCCACCATAATTAATAATTTCCTTACACATAATAAAACGCAGCACTCCGTTCCACTCCCATTGCCAGAAATGCAGCAATCAGCCAACAACAAACTTCCAACAAAAGACACTTGATATGCGAGTAAACCGCTTACAATGAGGCACAACTCCAGTGCCACCGTAAGAAAAAGATGCAAACGAGTACATGGACAATTTTGCTAGATGGCTGTGACACATGCATGTGCTCAGCGGAACTCTTGCAAATGTCATTGTGTGACACACAATTTCATTCCTATAAATGTTGTCACAACAAACGAGCTACGGAGGAAGATCTATGCTGTAGGTTAATGGTCGAATCTGAGGTGATGCTGCATGATAATAAAAATACCAGAGTGTTAAGAAAGTAATTAATGTATTCCTACGAATTATGGATAATTTCGGGCAAAAGCGTAGATTTCTTATAAGGTATGAACTTATTTATTTATTAGTCACTTTAAACACAAATAGTGGCTGCCTCGTAATCAACCAATATAACTGCCTTAGCAACAGCCTAAATTAATCTTGACCAATGATTTAACATTGCTATCGATACCAAAAAGCCAACTATCCGGAATCTTTTCTTGAATTTTCACTAAAACAGAGAGGAAATTTGTAAGAGCTTGGATAAAAAAAACTAACTAAGCTATGGTGAACTTACGAGTTGTGTTAAAAAAATACGGTGAATTTTAATTTTTCTCAAAAAATATTTTTTTATTCATCAATTTCCATTTTATCTCTTTCAAAGTAATTCCCCTCAGATGTAATACACTTATGCCAGCATTTTTTTCAATCCTCGAAGCAGTTCTGATACGCACTCTTTGGTATGTCCTTGAGCTCTCTTAGCGATTCGGTTTTTATCTCCTCAATCGTCGCAAAATGCCATCCTTTCATGGGTCTCTTCAATCTTGGGAACAGGAAAAAGTCGCAATGGGCAAAATCTGGTAAATACGGTGGGTAAGAAAATTTTGGATAAATAATCTCTCACAAGTAAATATGAGTGAGCAAGTGCATTATCATGATGCAAAAGCCATGAATTCTTTTCCACAATTCCGGGTCTTTTTCTTGTTGCTTCACGCAAACGGCGCATAACTTCAAGGTAATGCTCCTTATTTACCGTTCGACATTGTGGTAAGAACCCCTGATGCACTACGCTGTGATAATCGAAAAAAAAAACAGTGAGCAAATCCTTGACATTTGATCGAACTTGGCGTGCTTTTTTTATCTTGTCTTTATCTTTTTATTATCTTTTATCTTTATCTTATCTCTTCCATTGTGATGATTGGGATTTCGATGTCATAACCATATCATAATCGTAACCATTTAAGCAAATCTGGATCATCGTTAAAGTCATTCAACAATTCCTGAGCGATGCTCATGTGACGTAGTTTTTGGTCAAAATTCAGCAGTTTTGGAACGAACTTCGCTATCACACACTTCATGTCTAAAACTTCCGATAAGATTTCATTTTCATTTCAACTTAATTGTGATTCGACGATTCTCCATAACAACTACCTTCACTTTCTCAACATTTTTATCGGTTGTTGATGTGCTGGGGCGTCCAGAGCGAGCGTCGTCATTCACATCTTCTCGACCTTCCGCGAAAAGCTTGTACCACTTGTAAACATTTTATTCACTCAGAGTACTCTCACCGTATGCCACTCTCAACATTTCAAGTGTTTTTGAGTACTTAATTCCACTTTTTTGCACAAAATTTGATGCAACTTCATTGATCCATTTTTGTCGATAGTAGAAAATCGCCGAACATACAAAACACTTGTCTTATTTGTGCCTCTGACAAACAACTAACTAAACTAAACATGCTATATAGATAAACCCATGAACATATTTTCGAGACGAGTGTACCAACATAAAAAAAATAATAATAATCGAAAGTCGAATATTCATAGTCGCGAAATGTGAGAATTTACCTTATTTCTTGAATACACCTGTACAGACTTTGAACTGTACAAATAGTTGTTGCATTTGCTTCCAGTAGACATCATCCGGCGAAGATCCGGGCATTTATCTGCCGACAACATTTTTGGAACAGCAAATAATGCTGTGATTAAAATTTACTTTTGAGTAGTAAATTTTTATGACGCTCTTATTAGTTCTGTTATATAGGGTTATCCATTTAGTGAATTAAAAACCGCCGGTCGGATAAGGCTGTCAGCTGTCAAATACCTGTCGTCTAAAGTGTTATTTATTTAGTGAAAGGTTTGCCATTTACGAATACGGATCGTTTAACTGCAAAATAACGAAATTGACAAGATTATGAAGAAATTTCAAGAGACTGGAAGCTTTACAGATGTGGTCAGGCCTGCGCAACATCGCAATGTTCCCACTGCCAAAAATGTCGCTTCTGTTAGAGAAAGTGTGGCGGATAATTTGAATTTCAAGTCAGAGCGCAATAATCGAATGATATCAGACATATTTTGGCCTGCGATTGAAGATTATGAAATGGACGATATGTGGTTTCAACAAGACGGTGGCACGAGCTACACAATAACACCGATTTTGGCTTCATTGCATGAGAAGTTTCCAGAAGGCGTAATTTCACGCTTTGGCAACGTCACCTGGTCAGCAAGATTATGCGATTTGACACGATTTAGACTTCGTTTTTTTGAGAGGCTGCTGTGTTAAGATCGATAATTCCTAAGCTTTGGGGCGTTTGAAAACCAACATTCGTTACGTTATCGCCGAGATACCGCCCGAAATGTGCAAACAAGTTGTCGAAAACTACCTCAAAATGACAAGGTCCAAGCATTATAATGAAATAAAAGTTTCATTGAAATCATAGCTTTATGTGTGTTTATATAAATTTACAAAAAATCCAAAAAATGTATAGCCCGGTATCAATCATATTGTTTAGCAAATCTCAGATAATCTGCTGCGTTTAATATTAATTCCTATGCACACTCATTAAAACTTTGAATGCCAGATTGTTGTAAGCAAAAATTTTCGGAATTCTAAGGTACCTTAAGAATATAGCGTTAAATATCATCTCCAAAAAAAAGCTAGCGCTGCTTTTTAGGGCATACAAACTCCCCCGAGATTGAAGCATACTGCCGTTCCTCCCGAATTGGATATGAAGTTATGCAGTTCCGCATATATTTGACAATTGCGGACATTTATTGGTAGTCTAGTTCATGTTGTGCCGTACAGGACGCGGAAAGCTGTCAAATTCTTATCCAATAATGCCCTAAATTAGATAGCAAAATATAGAAAATTATAGTCTTCTGATGCAAACGTCTTACAAATTGTATTTGATATTTCTGTCACTTTTCATGCTTGGTGCCTCATGGTTATTCAAGCATTATGACGCAAGACAATTTACAGAAATTTATGTTACCAAATAGGGATTACAGCGGATAAATCCAATTTTGATGTGGTAATGATTTCGTATTTCATTCTCAGAACTTAGTTCGTCATGTCCATGATGTCACGTCGCGACCATTAAATTCGGTGGAACTGATTGAAAAATATGAAACTAAGAATTTATGGATTAAATCGGTAATTAATGTGGGTCACCAGAGGAAGATTGGTTATATAGTTATTATTTTTTTCCAATGCAATGAACCAAAATTTAAGGCGCTACAATCTGCTAATTAAAAGTAATGAAAGTTTATGTGAGAAGTACCAAAAGGGATTTAAAATTCGCTTTTTTTCGCATATTGCGCAATTATTAAACCTTCGCATATGCTCAACGTCCACAAATTTCACTAAATTTAGCGCTACTAAATGAAAGCTGTGAACCAAGAAATATACGATGGAATCATTTAGTAAAATATTAGGCTGTGGCAAATTCAAGGCAGTTTCATAAAGTTTAATGACATTTATCGCATCGAACGGATGACAATAAACTCATACACTTGAATGGTCACACCTCACGAGCTATGTGAGATACACAAATGGGATTTTGTACTTATACTGTTGGCACGAGAAGGAATATGCGCGACCCAATGTAGACAATGTCACGTAAATACCGTGCAACTGATAATTCTTACTGATGGCAAAAAAATCAGAAACGTATTTTGTTTAAAATTCTTATCTCCGGAATTAATTAATAGCCAAATTTGAAAAATTATAGCCAATTTTAAATATAACATTAAAACAAATTTTAAATTTTAAATTGTTTGAACTTAAATTATAATTTAATTTATATGAGATCTAAATTTAAATTATATGAGATTTCCTATGTGAGAATGAAATTATTTAATACTCTATAGAAAATTGAAAAATACAAATTTTTTACATATTTCGATTTCTTTGCGTGCAAATTTTTAATTATTAGAAAATTAAAAATGCTATTATACTTACGATTCTACGATAAAATCATTTTATTTACTTTAAAAATGTGGTTGATTTCAATTATTAGGAATATTGAAAAAGATAAGCCCATTGGTAATCTAAATTACAAAATACTAAGTCCATTTAAAGCGTCCATACTAAGTCCACTAAGTCAGACTGAACAGTTTGTAGTAAATGCAGTGTAGTTTAAATGCAATCATCTCGAACAATATACGAGTATTGAGGAATTTTCACGATAGGCTGTCTTAATCTTGGTGTAAAATTATTCACTGTAATTTTTGCATATCAGTAATGAAGACTTTGTGCTAGTCAGAATCATTCCTCAAATACGTATAAACTCTGTGGAAATACCAAACTCTGCCATGGCTTCATACAATTTTGCCGCATCGGATAGTCGAAGGCAGCATTATAGTAAATAAAAAGGTGGCAAATGACAATCAGTTTTTCGTCTATCTTCTCCAGAATTTGCCATAGCGTGAATATCTGCTCAGTTGTTGATTTAATCAGATCAAACAGAATATGATATAGTCTTTGATATATCATATTCAACAGAATCTTATAAGTCATCGGTAAAAAAAAAAAACTGATTCCACGATAGTTAGTACACATACTAGAATCGGCTTTTTTAAACACGGGGTATGAACAGGACATGAATTTTTTGCCCCCATTAATGATTTCTAAGAAAAAAGGTCGCTAACAACTTGGCCTTGTCCCCTTTTTTTCGCTGAATCATCTTAACGATAACATCGTCAGTTAAGCCACTACTGAGAACATTCAATAAAACTATGTAAGTTTTCGAAATCGAATCGAAAATTTTTTAATTGCCTCACCCTCAGAAGTATATTTCCCGGCATCGATTTACAGAGTCCAAATTTCTTGACTTTGATATCGCGCCATCATAAAAGGAATAGCAAATGCTTTCTTCAGTACAATTTATTAGCAAACCTGCAAATAAACAACAAATTTAAAAAAAAAATCCAATACTTTTTGGATAAACATTGCTAACGATAATTTAATTTCAGTTTGTTCTATCTGTGGATGCAAATTTGCTAATCGCCAAAATTTGAAAATTGTAAAAATGTCAAAAAGTCGAAAAACATGGATCCAACAATTCGAACAATTTAAATCGAATACGCAATGTGCTGCCACAGTGTGTTAGGAACATAAGAATTAGTGGCGTTTAGTTGTAGTAACTCAACATGTTTATTGGAGCAGGCTGTGGTTATGTCGGGAGTATGCAGCTTACCGACTTCTAGCCTTTTTTGTACTTGGCATCGTAGTTTTTTCGCTCTAGTCAGTCACGGCCGCAACCAGCTCGTACTTCGGATATACCTACATGTTGGCAACTTGCATCACACTGAAGTCAGTGACATTAGGAGAATGGTTTCTCTCTATTATTTCAATTCATTTCATTTATTTCGGACTAAGGACATATAAATCCTTACAGACAAAGAATTGACATAACATATCTCAAGAAAGTTATCTAAATATATAAATTAATTTATTTTAAATATCTAAAAATTAACAGTTTGAAGTTATTTCTGGATATACAAAACTCTAGGTGTTGAATTGGGTATTCATTTCTTCCAATCCCATTAAGGATATTAAATTCAATAAATCCACGATTCAAAGCAATATACTGGGCATAATTTGTGGAACAGCGTGTTACATTAAATATATAATGATATCTAAGTGATCTCGGCGGAACATGAAATAATTATAATAAAACAATAACTCAGAACAATCAATTATACCAGCTATTATATCGAATACAAATAACAAGGTATGATAAATACGGCGATATTGCAATGGCTGTAAGCTCAGTAACCAGCATCTGGAAATATAAGAAGGCACGAAATCACCAAAGTTAATTGAAGAAAGAGCAAATTTCAGAAATACCTGCTGAATTCTTTCTATACGTGATATATTGACTTGACAAAGGGGACTCCAAACAATAGAGGCATATTCCAACTTCGATCCTACATAGGAAGTATACACTATTTTTAAAGTATGTCGATCATTGAAATCGAAACAATTTCTTCTAATATACGCTAACATAGAATAAGTTTTTAGTTTTTAATATAAAATATATGCGAGGTGAAAGTTAGCTCCGCATCAAAAACAACACCTAAATCCATTTTAATGTCAGTAGTGAGGAGCCTGTTATCACCAATTTGGAGAGCTAGTTAAATTGGATTACGAGACCTTGAAAATGAAATATGGACATATTTTGATAGATTTAATGAAAGTTTATTTAGGGAACACCAGTCAAGAAGATTATCTAAATCGTTCTGAAGCTCTAGAGCCTCAGAAATATTAGAATTTTTGTGATATATTTTTAAGTCATCTGTATATAAAAGAAAATTTACTTTTTTAAAACAGTTAGAGATATCTGTGGTCACAACCCGTAACAGCCTAACTCGAGTTAGGACCCAATTGAGTTATTAGCACCATCGTATTCAGCGTATCTAAATTTATTTGCTCTAAATTTTTCATGTTTGTATCCCTTCTAGGAAGGCAATTAATCCTAAAAAACCTAATAGCTTAAGTTACTTTTCTAAATGACTGTTTTGGCATAACTGCCTAAGTCAATTTAGGATTACAACAAATATAAACATTATTTTTTCATCATTGCCTAAATCAACTTAAGTCGTTAATCCAAAAAAATAAAGAAACAATTTTATTTTCCTAACTTGAGTTAAGCTCTTATTCCGAATTACAATTTCGTTTTTTGATAAACATAAATTGAGTTAAGGTCTATCTCCAAACTTAAAGTTTTTTATTTAATCTGGAATAATAGCCTAACTCAACTTGAACTTTTTGACTTTCTTTCGTTCAACAATTCATAAGAGCCTAAGTGTTTTTTTCGATAATATCTTTTGACTGCGAGAATAAACAACTATTTTTTGTTAACAACTAAGTAAGGAAATTCGTTTCCTTGGAATCTGTAGCAAAGTTTTCCAAAAAACACCTTCTCCTGATTTTCAGTGAAGATTCAAAACTTTAAACTTCTGTACTGAAAATATTGAAAAGCAGACTTAGGCTGTTATGGGTTGTGACCACAGATATTATTTATAAATAAATTAAACAACAATGGTCCCAAAATTGATAAGCAATCTGGTTTCTCGTGTTAAGATCAGGAGGTGGCCAAGTTGCTGTCTGTATGGAAGTTGTTATAAGGACCGAATTTTGTAGTCTCTTTACTACTATAAACCTGTCACCAAGATCATGTTTTTTTTTTTTTTTTTTGTAAAACAGCTGTAGTCACAATCTTTACGTAGATTACATCGCTGTAGCTTCTCCCGGACGTTGGGGTATTAGTTTTATATTTTACTGGACTCCCGTATAAGCAAGACAATCCTTTTGATTGCTCTGAGCCATTTAAATTTCATTGAGGATTCAACTAATAACAACTCTTGCAACATAACAATTCTTTTGATAGTTCAGAACTGCCCAAATTTTATTGATAATTCAAGCAATAACAATCGTTACAAACTAAAGGACCTAACAGCAATTGCTATCCAACCACGGAGGGGAATATCAAAACCAACATGAAAATTTGCTCCTTCCCTATAAAATATTGCACTCTGGATTCTTATATGGCCACGTTAGAGGAACATCATTCGTATCAGAGTTTTCCTTCTTATTCTTTTTGTTTTTTTTTTTTTTTTTTTTGAAACGAAATGCAGATTATGGCAATCAAAATGAAATGTATGCAATGCAAACCCATATAAATATTTAAGAATGTACGAATGTCGGTTGGTATGTTGAGGCATATTTATGATGTTGCAAATGCTGTTTTATAGTGTTGTAAGTGCAATTTTCGTGTTTTACCACCCAAAGAGTACAAGATTTTTCATTTTTGTACGATTACTTAATTTTTTGCACTTTTCCACTTTTTTGTCCTGTGATTCCATTTTAAGAACTCTCTTTCTCTCTCTCTCTCTCTCTCTCTCCTTCTGGCTACGTTTATGTCTATACTCGTATAATATTTGTGATTGTTTATTTTGCTTCATTCCGTGAAATGAAAATTATATGTCGTTTGTCTATTTCACAAACATTTACACAGCAAATGCAGCATAGCAAAACGATTTATCAAAAATAAATCATTTTGATGAGTTGGCAAACCTCATTGGCAAGAAGAACGTGCAACACGCATACGAGTACGCACTTGCTGCACTCGGTTGGTTGCCACCACTCGCAGTCACTCACTCACAGATTTAGTCAGTCACTCACTGACTCTGGGAAGACACAAGACGTGCGTTACAAACGCCTCGTACATGCAACATCGTCCAGAGAGCTTCTGAAATACGCATCACTTACGCAAAGTGCTAATGACAGACAAGTGGAGTTGATGTTGCATGAGTGAATGGTCGGATGGGGGCACACGGCAACCGAAATACTTGTGTCAATTTATTTGCATGGTGAGGAATGTGTTAACTACATCCACGATTGCAATGGGGTGTGCTGCATGTATACCTGTTCCCCGCTACCACTGATGAAGTAAGGCACAGTGGGGGAAGGAGACGATGTATTGCATTATGGACATGTAAATAAATTAAAGTAAATGTAGTAAAGGGTGGCGCATAAGTAGCGCTAACGGCGTATATTGAATGCGTTCTTGTGCATTATTTGGTTTTAATTCGTGAACCAATTGCATCTTATGTGGGAAAAGATGTAACATACATAAATTTTTTTGCAAAGACCGCCTAGATATCTCTAACTGCTGAGAACTTCGCCTGGTGGAAGTTTCGGTGTTTTCCTCAATACTTGCTTGAACTCGAGCAATGATCACTTCATTTCGAATTGCACGAAATCTTCCAACACGCGGAAGATCACAGACAGCCCCTTGTTGCCCAAAACGCTGAACCAATCGGTAAATTGTTGGAGCGCTAGGAGCATTTCGAACACGAAAGAAATTTCGATATGATGTTTGTGTTTGTCTGAATAATCGAATGCTGACTTTCAAAGTTAAATTGAACAACTTTGGTTCTTTGTTCTGTGCTGAGCCTTTCCATCATAAATTTCTCAAATATTATTTACTTAATTCTGTAAAGAGACAAAAAAAAAGACAAACAAAAAATGTATTCACTGATCAAACCTAAGCGTTACTTATGCGCCACCCTATATATTAACTAAATTTGTTATCCAATTGTTTAAGGCTACTTGGTTGAGGTATTTAAGACAATGGTTTTCTATTTAGATTTGTAGGAGACTTAGAAAATGTCTTTTTAATGTCATTTATTATTATCATTACGAAAATACAATATTTTGATTCTTATTATATGCATATTCCTTCACTAACCCCCCAAACCAATTTCGCCTACACCCTGAAAAAACCTTGACGTTTATTCTAAGGGAATAAGAGCCGTTTGGACAGAATTCGATGATAGTGGTAGACGTGGACTCCAATCGATCTTCGGCGAAGTTGTTGTTGTAATGTGGACTGTATCTTCCGTGGTAGTAAAGGCATCTTTCACTTGCTGACGCTAGCGGGTTGGATGTAGGAATTGAGGAAAGCCCTAGATTTTTACAATTTCTCGTATAACGAGAAATTATACAAAAATTTAGGTAGGAAGAGAAAACCAGTGATTTAACACCAAAGGATTAGAAATAATGGAGAGATATTTAAGGGTCGCAGACTCTGTCTTATCATATAACGCTTATGAAAAGATGGATAAACAACGGAAGGTCGGTTCACGTTATATTAGGTGCGCAACTAAGTTACAATAGATGGCGCCAACTGCCAGATCTAGTCGATTCTGCCATAACCTAAACGTCATGAGTCAATCTTAGGCTTATGGTAAACATACCGCCTCGACACGACATTGATTTTCTTTTGACGCCATATTCTTTTGGTTGTGTGAATACGATATGTATGATTTTGTGCTAAATAATCGTCAGATGCGGGACGATTCCTCCCTTCAACCGAAGAAAACTGAGCTTCAAAATGTTTACGGAGATGCTGCTTTAAGTGAAATAATGTGTTGAGGTTAGCTCCGTCGCTTTAAAGGCGGTGATTTTGATATTGGCGACCACTTGCGTGAAGGATGGCGAAAACTCTTCGAAGACATTGAACTGACGGCATTGTTTGATGGGGATCCATGTCAAATGCATGTAAAGCTTGCTTCAGTATTAGGAGTTACCCACCAAGCCATTTCCAAGCGATTGCATGCGTTGGCAATGATTCAAAAGCAAGGAAACTGGATTCCTTATGAGTTAAAGCCAAGGGACGTTGAGCGTCCTTTTTCCCCCCTATGAACAACTGCTTCAGCAAAAAAAAAGGAAATGTTTTCTGCATCGTATTGTAACGGGTGATAAGAAATGGATTCATTACAGCAATCCAAAGAAAATAAAGTCATGAGGGTTGCCCGGTCATACTTCTACGTCGTCATCTCGGCGAATATTCACTCAGCGAAGGTTATGCGCTCGGCCTCACGTAGCCAAACCCGTTAAAACATACCTGGAAACGTTGAAAAGGAAAGTTTTACCCCATCCGCCATATTTCTACAGCCATTGCACCGCACGATTATCACTTGCTCCGTTCGATGGCACACTAAGTTCTAAGTCTGGCTGACCAGGAGTTCCACTCATATGGCGGCGTCAAGGAATGATGAATGATGAACAGTTTCACTGTGACGGAAGTCGAGCTTTGCCAGAAAGATGGGAAAAAGTGGCAGTTAGCCATGCACAATAAATTTAATGAATCATTTGTAAACATATTTTCATAATAAAGTTGCATTTTTAGAAAAAAAAAATTATAAACTTTAATATAGAATTCGAAATGAGAATAGCAAATGGCTACTCGTTAGGATGTGATGCAAAGAAGTACAATTTTTGGCTTACTAACTTAATTTGTCACTTAAATTGTAAAATTTTTACAATTACAAGAGTAATTCACGATTGCATAGGTATTGCACATTAATTTTCAGTTCAAATTAAAAACAATTTCATGTACAAATTGAGTATTTAGTAATTATATTTGAAATTATTACAAATAAGTATAAACGCCATAAGTATATACGCATCCCATGAGTGAGGAGTGGGATGGCTTCTTTCATTCGATGAGCTCACACGCATTCTGATTTTACACTACAGTTTCCAAACATCAATTGACAACATCGATTACCCGATTATTCGAAGTGTTCGTTAGACACATCGAAGTGACTACCACCCAAATAATGGGATTCGAGCCCACGATCATATGCATGATAGTGGCGTTTTGTAACCATCATTCCCTTTCTCTGTTCATTGATATTCAAACGTATTAATATCTAAACATGTGCTATGGATACCCATACGCATCACAGTAACGTTTTGTAAAAAGCTGGTTACATATTTGTTTGTTAAAAAATTTAATAAACTTGACTAAATTTTTCACGATAGAATTGCCTATAAAGTTCAGAGTGTAAATGAAAAGCTAAATTCCCTTCTACCTGACCTTATTTGAACTTTTTAGTGCGGCCTTAAACCTTATAAACCGGATATTATCAACCTGGAGAAAACTCCCCAAAAATAAAAACGAGTTTTCTTCAAGTTGCCTCTTTAATGCGGCAAATATTGTATGCAACCATCGCCGAATTCGGTATCTCTAAGAAGGTTATAGGATGGGACTTTAGGTCTTTACATGTTAACACTGGCCGAAACGAAAGCTTCGGTCGAGTGATGGCTGTTGAGTGATCTATTTAATACTATGATTAGGGCTATTTCACGAAAGTCATGTGTCGCCTGCGTGTGCTGATGATATGGACATCATTGACGAAAAAACACAAAATGTTACTGCGGTCTTCTCAAGCATGAATGAAGATAAACTAATTTATTTTTTCGACGAACGAAGATGACGGCTCCACCCCAAATACTGCTAATGATGCCATTCTAGAGGTTAGACGGATTTTAATGATGAAGCTCCCTCTTGGTGAACAAAAATGTAATTGAACCAGACGATAGTCCCACTCATCATGCTGTACGCACAGAGTGCTGGATTACCGCAATATAATATACCGGGTTATCCATTATTCGGTTTCAAAAGTAATAGTACATAAACGCACTTAAACCTGTAATTTCGATGAAACCTTGCCATTATGTACGAAATACGAGTACAATGCCATTTAAATGGCCGCCTCTGGATTGGTTACAAAAGTGAATCTTTTTGAGATAGTTTTCGAACAATTTTTCGCACAATTCGGGCGATATCTCAGCGACAACTTAACGAATGTTAGTTTTCAAATGCTTCAACCTTTGCGGATTATCGGCGTAGATGTCGATAAACGTCTTTGACGTAGCCCCGCAAAGAAAGTCTAACGGCGTCAAATCGTTAGATCTCGGTGGCCAACTGACGTTACCAAAACGTGAAAATACACTCTCTATAAACTTCCCATGCAATAAAGCCAAAATCGGTGGTGCTGTGTAGTTCGTGGCACTGTCTTGTTGAAACCACAAATCATCACAATCTTCCATTGCAGGCCAAAAGCAGTCGGTTTTCATACGGCCATAACGCTCTGAATTGAAATTCGTATTATCCGCCACACTTTCACTAACAGAAGCGATATTTTCGGCAGTGCGTACATTGCGATAGTGCACACCCTCTTCAAATTTCTTTATAATCTTGTCAATTCCTTGCACAGTAGTTCGATTATAACGATTATAGTCACCCCATAATGCACAGAAAGTGACCATGTTTGAATCACGACTCTTGTTGTAAGTTTTAACTATTTTTACGCGTTCTTCAGTTGTTAAACGATCCATATTCGTAAATGGCAAACCTTCCACTAAATAAATAACACTTCAGACGACAGGCATTTAACAATTGACAGCCTTGCCAGACCGGCGGCTTTGAAACCGTTAAATAAATAACCCTGTATGTATAATAATTTAAATTTTTTATGAAAAAATGCGGCGGATACCCGATCGAAAGTTCTGGCAGTGTCTTGTAGTACTTTATTATTTAATTGTTCTGCTGGAAAATGCCAGACTAAACTTTATGTCTACAGATCGTTACCAGAGCATGACACTGAGGAGTTGCCGTGGGATTGCGAGCAAAACTTGGTAATCCATTAAACAAAATTTCGAGAAAATTTGCAAAGCATCTTTTTTGTCAGACTGTAGTACGAGAATAAAATTGTATTTTTGAGTTACGAGAAAATTTGCCAAGAAATTTACATAATTTTAAATCAGACTGTAATACAAGAAAAAATTTTAATGTTCTCATAATTTTCTTTCCTACAGTAAGAGGAACTCTAGATGTAGAAATTTGACTTTTTTCCTTTGGGACATTTTTGAAAAGTGAAAACGATGGTGTGGAAGGTGTAATGAAAGCATAAAATGTAACTCAACTTATACGGCGTCATTCCGTTTAAAGCACTATTC